>PVKS010039681.1:0-17094 GCA_004027875.1 Aplodontia rufa | reverse complement strand
CACTGGACTACAGGATCACCCAGCTGAAGGTCACTGAACTACAGGATCACCCAGCTGAAGGTCACTGGACTACAGGATCACCAGGCTGAAGGTCACTGGACTACAGGATCACCTGGCTGAAGGTCACTGGACTACTCGATCACCCGGCTGAAGGTCACTGAACTACAGGATCACCCAGCTGAAGGTCACTGGACTACAGGATCACCAGGCTGAAGGTCACTGGACTACAGGATCACCTGGCTGAAGGTCACTGGACTACTCGATCACCAGGCTGAAGGTCACTGAACTACAGGATCACCCAGCTGAAGGTCCCTGGACTACTCGATCAACCCGGCTGAAGGTTACAATAGCACTCAGCCAAACGCTGAGCCCCTGGGCCATGGTGCACTCTGCCCTATTTCGGGAGCAGGCACTGTCTTGGGCTCTGCGCAGGTGTGATCGTACCTCGTTTATGTTGAGATGGATGGAGTCTTTGTTCTTTGTGCAGAGAGCCTGGAATACACCTGATGGGAGAGAAGAGGGTCACTGTGGAGGGGTCCCTGCAGGGTTTCCCAGCAGTGGCCTGGGAAACCCTGCAACCTCTGGGAGCTGTTCCCCTGGTGGCACAGCAGGCAGGAATCCTTTCCTGCAGGAAGCCAAGGCCTTGAAGCAAACAGCGCTGTCAGTCAACTGGCAGCTCCTGGCTCCAAGGCACCTCCTCTGTCTTAAAGTTACAGAGCCGTTGGAATCCAAGGACCCCAGAAAGCAGGTGCCTGTACGCAGTTTTGCACAAGTCTGAAGGCTATTGCGTGTATGTCATCCCCAATGGAGAGGGGGTACTTCACATGATGGGGGGCAGCTGCAGGAAGGAGAGCCGGCTGAGCTGGTTGGGGACATCACTAGCCTCAGTCTTTAAAAGAGGTGGAGCTGACCAATCCTGGCTTCAGGTGAGAGTCACCGCAGGACAGAAAGTGGGAGAGGGTATGATAAGGACACGGAGCAACTGAAGCTGGAGAGACCAACACCCAAACACAGCCAGTGGCCCTTGTCCAGCCCAAGTTAGCCAAGCAGTGATCAGGGGGCAACCTGGGATCTCAGCTTGCACTGGCATTGGGTGACGTTGAGGGTCACTGAAAATTTTGTCAGGTATACAAATGGCACAGCCCTGATGCCCAAACCAAGGCCACTGGTTGGGGACATCTACAGAGGTCAGTTATTAACCCGTTCTGGGGGAAATCAGCGGGTGGCGATTGTGGAGGCTGAGTGGAGTGCACAGCATGCACCTGGGGAGGGCGGCAACCCCTGACGGGCCTAGCACCCCAAGAGTCTAGCAGAATTGGCCGTGGGCAGCCTGCTCCTTGCAGCCTTCCCCTCTGTGGTGCTGCAGTTGGAACCCAGGGCCTCACAAGTGCTGGGCGAGTGCTGCCCCGGAGCCACACCCTGGCCATTGTCAAGTTGTGTTAAGCACCCACAGGGGCTGTGACTCGGCAGAGCTTCAGAAGCACCCTGTAGGTGCCCGATCTTTATAATGAAGAGGGTGGAGATAACCCCCGGGGGAAACTCCAGCCCAGCACTTTGCAGTCCTGCAGCTGCTCTGACAACCCTGAGCAGGGGGCTCTGGGACCTGCGCCCTGGTGCACTCAGAGCTCCGGGATGGGGCGGAGAAGGCCTAAGCAGGCCAGGAAAGGGGAAGAGCAGCCCATCCTCCACCTCTAGGGTCCTCTCTGCCCACCTGTAAGCCTACCGTCGTCTGGTCTGTTGGGCGGTCCCCGCTCCAGGGCCACCAATGACCTCATCACAACAACTCAGACCACACTCACTGTAGTGTGGCTTTCCTGAGCTTGTGCACCCCCAGGAGTCTGCCACCTGCCTCGCAGAGGGGCCGCAGCCTGCAGCACAGACACCTCCTGGCTTTCCCAGGTGCTGTGAGATTGCCTGGCTAGCTTGCAAATGCCAAGTAGGACGGTGTACATGGTTTTCAAGGCTCCATGCACAATGGAAAACTGGGCCTCTTGTTCAAAAATCAAGACGTTCAAGGCGGCGAAATCAGAGCCTTTGACTAAGCACAAGGACTCAGGTCCTTTTGCACCTGCCTGGATAGCGTGTGCTTGAGCTGCCCTGGATGCATGCAGCCTCCCCTCCTCGCCATCCTGTAAAGGAGGTGGGTATGGCAAACCACAGCTTCCATCAGCACCTACATGAACCTCTGTCCCTTCTTGGTGTGACAAAGTCTTTTTTGAGGCACCTGGGTGTGTGCGGGAGGGAAGGCGGGACTGAGACTCTGGTTCTGTGTGTTGTGGTGGAAGCTGGCCTGGGATGCTGGGGCGTGAGCCCCACCTGGGTCTAGCGTCCTTGGCGGAGACAGAAGGTGTAAGAACAGGGATCCCAGAGTGCTGCACACAGCAACGCCCAACCAGCCACAAGGTGCATCAGCAGGGCTCCCAGTGGCCCTGGGGTCTGTCTTGGCCATATTTGCCTGGTGGTTTGTATGAGCTCATGTGGCCCCGGGGTGAGGACACTCACGGCTTGCGTTCTCCAGCCGGACCAGGCAGTTGAGGAAGCCATCCAGGTCCAGCTGCAGCCCCTCGTCCGCGTACCTGAGGACAATCAGCTGCAGGAGGCGGCTGCTGAGCTGGAAGCCTGAGGAGGAACAGGAGGCCCGTGAGCTGTGTTCAGCACACATGATCCACAGCGTGGTCGCTTGCGGCTGGGAAGACTAGCCAAAGGGCCTGTGTTCTGCCCCAAAAGGCCCTAGCTCCCAGACAGGGCCTGTGTTGGTTTGGGTGGGCACAAAATCATCTGCTGAGGGGGCTGGACGCTCATAGGTCCTTGGGACAATGAGGGCTCAGTGAGCTCCTGGAACTGGTTTCATGCCAACACCACCCCCAAGGTCTGGTCGACCTTCCAGAAGCTTCACAGAGGGCCTTCTCCTGGGACTCAGCCTCCCCTCTGATTCAGTCTGAGGTCACTTGTGGCCTGAGCAGGGCGGAGGATTCCAGGGTGTCTCCTGGTATGAGTGACTGAATCTCCAGGGCGTTTTAGTCCAGAGGTATGGGGCCTATAAGTGGTTCCAAGGGGATGTACTGCTGCCCAGAGAAGGACACTGGGCAGGGCTCATTCCCACACACCCACACTGGTGTGGGCAGTGTGGTGAGGGGCAGTGCCAGGCTGCGGGCAGGAGGCTTAGCCTGCTGCTGCTCTGGTGGGTACTGTCCTCATTTGTCAAATACAGGGCTCAGACCCTTCCAGATTGACAGCAAGTGCTCTGATGTCTAATCCTATGCCACCTGCTTATTGTGCAGTGCTGGGGATGGAACCCAGGGCCGCGTGCATGCTTGAGCAAACGCTCTCCACTGGGCCACACCTCAGCTCCTGATTTCTAAGCAATGCTCTTAGAAGCAGCATTGTTTCCTTCATTCATCTCAGTCCCCAGGCTCGTGCAGGAAGTTGACCTGAGTTGTTTTTTGTTTTTCTTCCCAGTTTTAGCCAAAGAAAGAGCTGGTCAGACTCAGAGCACAGTTTGGGGGCCTGCACACAGGTGCTGCGTGGACCATCCTGAACGCTGGCATCTGCCTTCATGGGCTGGAGGAGCAGGGTGGGGAGTCCCCAAGTTGGGTGGGAAGGACTGGGTCACACCCTCTTCTCCGAAGGGCCCTGTTCATCCCCTGCTCTGTCCCTCCTGCTCTAGAAGCAGGGTCACTAACCCCAGGAAATCCAGGCCCTTTCTTAGCTGTGACACTGTCCACTTAATCGACAGCATCGTGTGTTCCCCTCCCTCACAAAGGACCAGGGCAGTGCCCTGCTGTGCACCTGCTGCCCCTCATCAGATCTGAAGCTGGGTGTGTTTCAGGGCTCAGTTCCCTGGGGTGGGGGGCTACCTTATAAGCTGCAGCAGTTCCTTGTCTACCACTGTGCTGGGCTCAGGTACAACGGGGCTCTGGAGACCCCAGCTGGGTACACAGGACACCGAGCCTCAGAGCCTGGGACCGCCATTGCAGTGATGGACGGACAGTGAGAGACCCCGCTGGAGCCCGGTGGAAGGGAAGAGTATAAATGGAACCATCTGGTTTGAATTCAGTTTGCTGTTGACAAAGCTGGGGACAGGGCCACAGGTGGCAGAGGGACACACAGGTTCCCAAATCATAGGTGGGGCGTGGGCTGCCTCATCCTGGTGATGGCATCATAAAGCAGAGGTTAAAGGTCAGGAAGTAATGACTCTGGCCACCAAAGAGTCGCTGGTCACTCTGCTGGCTGGAGAACATGGCCAAAGGCCTCTGGGGGGCAGGCCAAGTTCATTCTTGGAAGACACATCTAAAAATTTCTGGCTGATATTCACAGCAGTTTAAAATAAGGGTCCTGGAACAGGGGGCAAGACATGGGGTGCTGCTCTGAGGACTGTGACCGTGAGAAGTGTCAGCTCAGCTGACAGCAGGCAGCAAGCTCCCCCTCCCCTGGCAGCCCCGTGCCCCAGCTGGTCTTCACCTGCAGCTTTCAGTGTTGTCCGCAGCTCATAAGAGGACATGGTGCCGGACCTGTCCACGTCGAACTGAACAAACAGGGTCTGAGGGGCGGGGGAGATCAGGGAGCTGAGGAGAGAGGGACCGGATGACAGCCCCCCCGCCGGGAGGGCCCTGTGGAGGCAGGTTGGGCACAGCTCTCTTGCCTGGGATGGCACCCGGGCCTCGCGCAGATAGGCCAGGCTTCACCACCAAGCCACTCCAGCCAGAACCCTCCCGCCTTCCTCTCAGTCTGGAGAAAGGGCTGCCAAACTGCCGCAGCTTGGGGATTCTACCCTGGCGCCTTCCCTCCCCTTCTAGTGCCACCCAGCCTGTAGTCTCGGCCCTGGGCTTGGGGATCTCGCCAGGTCACATACAATCCACCGCTTCAGCTTCTCCCAGAACACTCGAAATTCACTGAACTCCAGCTTCCCGTTGCCACTGGTCTGGTCGTGAGGGTCAAGGGAGCTATGGTGACCTTTCAACCCGGGCTCCTCATGGGTCCCAGCTCTGGGACACCTGGGGAGGCCCGTGGGCTGGCCTGGTAGCATGTGTGTCAGAGCCAGCCCAGGGAGGTGGCTTTAATGACCGAACAGTGCCTCTCTGAAGAGGGAATATGGAGGGTGGGGGCCTGGAGGGTGAAAAGCACAGAAACAGCTCTTCACTCCCTGGGACGGGACCCCAAGTGCCAACCAGGTCCCCAAGTCCCTTCAGAAACCCTCTCCCCCTGTCCTATGCCACTCAACTTTGATCAAGTCCAGCGCCAGGGCTCCCCAAGGAGACTGCACTATTCACTGAGGACCTCATGGCCCAGGGAAGAGGGCCAAAGGAAGGGGCTCGTGGGCAGGCCCTGCACACATGTTTGGAAGGATACGTCCATCAGAGAAATGATGTTTCTACAGGAGATCAGGCTCAGCTTCTTGAACTTGACGTCCTTTCCTGAAATCACAGGTGAGAGCTGAATTTGGCCCTAAGACAAACCTGTGTCCCCGTCTTCTGGAGCCCTGTATGACCAGATGTGGGCTCTTGGGGCTGTGACGTGGGCACTGTTATGATGCTGGTGAGAATAGAAGGAAAATTTACAATATATTGAAAAAGTCTGTTTTTTTTTTTTTCAAAGAGAGAAGGACAGTGAGAGCAGTGAGAGAGAGAGAGAGAGAGAGAATCAATTTTTATTTAGTTTTCACATGGCTTTCATTGCTCTGACACTTAGTTGTGTATGTGGGTGCTAGGTTTTGAACTTGTGTACTTGCACATGCTAGGTATGCACCGTAATTGCCAAGCCATTGCTCCAGCTGCTTGAAAAAGTCTTAAAAATGGGGACACCAGGGGCTGGAGCCATGACTCAGTAGTAGAGAACTTGCCTGGCATGTGCAAGGCCTGTGTTCAAACCCTAGCATCACATACAAAACTAAGTGTCAGAAAAATAAATAAATGACTGATTCTCTCTTTCTCACTTTCTTTTTCTGGTTCATCTTTAAAAAAAAAAAATGAGAATGCTGGAGCCAGGTGTGGAGGCGCACGCCTGTAATCCCAGTGGCTCAGGAGGCTGAGGCAGGAGGATCACAAGTTCAAAGCCAACCTCTGCAATTTAGTGAGCCCCTAAGCAATTTAGCGATAACTTGTCTCAAAATTTAAGAAAAATGGGGAGGGGGGAACCTAGGGGTGTGGTTCAGTGGTTAAGCACCCCTGGGTTCAATAAAACAAATGGGAATGCGAGGTTGGGGTGCAGCTCAGTGGTAGAGCACCTGCCTAGCATGTGAGGTGGTGGGTTCCACCCCTAGCACTGCAAAATAAAAACACCGCAGACCCAAAATCCAAACAACGAAACCAGGAATTGTTCTTTCATCCATTTCTTCTAGTTGAAGAATTCTAAGTGAAAAATAACATATGCAGATTTTTATCATCAGGTGATTTATACTGGCCAAGACTTGGAAATGAATTAATGAGCTGGAAGGGCTTGCTAATAATTAGGCTATTTCCACACATACACGGTCCTCAGGGATCGTGAAGCACACTTAGTGACCTGCTCATCCAAAGTAAGTGTAAGGCAGGATTTTAAATTGTTGAGAAACTCGAACATAGATACGCTGCTGGTGGAAATGTAAAACAGACCCTTCGTAAGGCAGCTGTGCAGTTCCTTCTAGCATCGAGTGCAGAGTTACCACCAGAAGTCCTCTCCTCCCTGGACACAGGGGGAGTGAGAACACACCCATCCGACACCATTGCCCAGGGGCCACAGCAGCATCGGCTGGTAACCCACACTAGTAGCAGCGTCCATCAGGGACAAAGGAAGGGAGAAACGGGGCAAGTCACACGTGGGAGTGGAATTTGGCTGTCAGAAGGAAGGAAGCCCCATGGCAGCACAGAGGACGTTGTGCAGGAAGTACCCCACGCCACTTTCACACCCACAGAGGCACGCAGAGTAGCGCAGTGGCCGCCAGGGGCAGGGAGGATGGAGACGACAAGGGCTGCTAGCGTTTCTGGTTCTTTCTGAAGGGACGGAGTCTGTGCACACGCAGATGTTAAAAGCGGTGACTTGTGGGTGGTGAGGGTGTGGGTGATTTTCATCTTTGTCATTAGAATTTTCTACCTTGCATAATTTCTGAATTCAGGAGATAAATAATGACAGCCATTTCTAAAGTTAGCCCTGGGAAGCAGGTGGCAGTTCTGAGGAACAGTGAGCCTGCGGGACCTGGCAGGCCCAGACAGTGTGGTCACTTGTCCCCTCCATGGGTCCCCGATGGGTGTGGCACTTACTCTTCTGCAGCACAGCATTTAAAACGTACTCAAGTTCTTCTGCGGTCACCTCCATGTCCTGTGGAGACAATCACACTTTAGGCCTTCACCGCCTCCCTGTGAAACTGTCAGTTCTCAGGTTGGTGAGGCTCAAGTTGCAGACTGGCCTCAGGACCCTGTGCAGGCAGACGAGCCCATCTTCTGGGTAGCTGCTGCTGCCCTGGCCAGCTCTGCAGGGAAGGCCCAGCTGACCAAGAGAGAGCCACCCAAGGTGGGTGCAGGAAATTGGGCAAGACGTCCTGCCACCCTCCCTGGGGAAGGAGACACTTGAGCGGTCCACAAAGCTCAGGTGGGAGTGTGGAGAGCCGGCCGAGCTCCTCCAGCTGCACCGCCCCAGCTCTGACACGCGCCCTCCTGGGCTCGCAGGCACCGAGCACCAGCAGCCACCTAGCAGAGGCTTGTTGGAAGCGCAGTCGCAGGCCTAGGCTTACAGGGAGGCACCTGCAGCTTTCCCGGGGTGCCCAGATGGTTTTCATGCACAGTGAAACTTGGGTCTCATTTCTGGCAACTGCTGTTCCTGTCCCATACAACTCCTCAGTAGCGGAGGGCCCGTCTTGCAGGCTCCGACCTGTCACCTTTGGTGATCTCCCGAGAGCACCTGACCTGGGGTTTGCCCAGCATGCTATGCCCTCTCCAAGAGGTCCTGCTCTTCCTACTGCACTTTGAACAAGGCCCAGACCCTTTCTCCACCCCAGCCTGTGGTCCCCATCTCCAACCCTGCTTGGTTATTCCAACACCTGCAGTCCACCACTAGATGCCCCTAGGCTTAGGATCAGCCCTCCTGGCTGGCCCTGTCACACTCAGGGTCCCCCTCAGGGGAAGAGGAGCAAGCTGATGTCATCTGCCTCGACACATCTGCAGGCTGCCAGCAGAGGGAGGAAGATCCTGCGGCTGTGTCCCTGGCAAGGAAGCTGAGCAGCAGAGGGCTGAGAACTGGGTGCAGCACCAAGGCCAGGCAGCAGGGAAACTCGGTGGCCTAAACCTGACCTGACCCCCTCATCGCTGCCTTTCAGTATCAGTGGGTGAACATGCTTTGCACCTGGGGACTCTCCTGGGCACAGAATTCGCGTGTAACGGTGCCTCCCTGGACAGCATGGAGCAGAGCAGCGATTTCAGGGCAGAGTTCGGAGGAGACGCCTCTTCAAGGCTTTCCTCAGTCCCCACAGGAGGCCTCTGGGCCTGTTGCCCGTCAATAGACGGCAGCGGTATAAGATGTGCGGATGAGCTGTTTGGGCTAGACTCACTTTCCACAAGCCCTGCCAGGGAGGCGCTGCTGACAAACTGCGTGACCACCACCTTCTCCTGCGAGGAGGCCCAAGCCCCTGGTCCAGGCAGCCAAGGCAGGTGTGCCTTACCTCGCCCGCAATTCGTTGGAACAGGGCCCGGAACTGCTGCTCCTCCTCTGTCTCCTGCTCAGGTGGTGCTGACTCCGGGTGCTAGAAAGTAACCAGAGGATGTTGCTCATCTCGGCCCTCGCCCTGGACTCCCCAACTCGTCCTCTGTTTCCTGCCCAGAGCCATAGGTCCCCTCTTCAGCAGGTGTCTGCTGCCCCTGGAGGTGCAGACCCTAGCGCCTCCTGCAGGCCTCCCAGCCCATAGGCAGAGCAGCTCCTCCAGCCCAACAGTCCACATGGGGAGCAGTCACCGTCCCTGAGCCCACTGTGAAAGCATCTACCTGCTCGCGTGGGTCCTTTCTATTAGATTTCTTAAAATGCACTCATTCTGTGCTCTTCAGAGAAGGCAGGTGCCTTGCCATGCAGAGGGAGCCCAGAGGATCAGGACACCCTGGGGGTGCTGCCTGGCCTCCAGGGTCAGAGCCAGGTACAGCGGCTGACCCCTTCCATGCAAGGCTGAGGTGGCACTGTGCTCAGCAGGAAGGCTCTCCTGCCTCCTGCCAAGTCCCGCCCTCCCTGTCCATGGGGAAGACTCACCGTAGGAAGGTCAATGTCTACAGTGCCATCCAGGTCCCTGTAGGGGCAGAAAGCACATTGCCTCAACGATGACTGGCATCTTGCTGGGATCTGAGCTGCGCAGCTGGGGGAAGCCTGCAGACCCTGCACAACACTTCACCCGGTCACACAGACCCTCCCCAGCATGGCCTCGCCCAAGGACGGGCTGCATATCCTGGACTTCTGGAAGCAAGAGGAGTTGAGCCTGGCGTGGTTCCCGTTTCCTGGAGCAGTTTAGTGAGGGTGCTGGTGAAGGGGCATGTGGGGCACAGCTGCCTTGTTCACCCCATAAACTCCATGTCTCCAGGGAGCACACCCACTGTGGGGCCCCCACTCAGCCCAGTGAGGACTGAAGAGTGTGGAGTACGTGGAGTCAGAACCAGGAGCTACCTGGAGGCTGCACACCGCAGACCTGCCCCTCCAGACTCAAGCCCCTGTCTCCCGGGGTCTGTGTGCACTGGTGTTTGGGGAACAGGAAGAATGGTGGAAACTGTTAATTTGCTGTTCTTCTCTTGGGACCCTCAGTGTCTGGACAGTGGTGACACTCAGAGGTGGAACAACCTTCAGCTCCTATCGACCAAGACATTCCAAGGAATCCAGTTCTGCAGATTAAACCCATGAGCACTGCCAGGGACACACCCAAAGGCCCAGGGAACACAGGTATGCAAACAGTGAGAGGGAGCCAGGCACTCACGCTTGCCTCTCACCCCTTAACGCGGTCCTTCCAGAACCTTCCAGAGCCCTTGAGGCCTGAGACCCTCGCTGAGAGCTGAGCCACGGGAGGCACTGCATTGTCTGCACAAGCATGCCTTAGAGCCCCGTGCTCCACATCACAGTGAGCTAATGTATTGCATCCAGGCCCGGAGTGCGTGGCTGTCTTTGAGACATTCAAGCCACCAGCAAATGCCAGGGTCTCTGACCTCATCACTAACGGGGCAGCAAGCAGGAGGTGTGGGACTGGCACGGCCCACCTCTCTCTTCTGGTTCAGTCTGCCTGGACCTCACAGGCATTTGTCTCAACAGATCTCTGGGAAATCCACCCCAACTTGTGCTGGTGTGTGGGAGAAGGCTGGAGAGAAACTCTCCAGCAGAGGTGAAAAACCAGTCTGGGACCCCAACCAGGTTCTGTCATCAGGGTCTTTGTACCCGGCCCACCTGATTCAGCCTTGCTAGGAGGAATGCTGGCCCGAGAGCCCGTGTTCACTGCCACCTGTCTAACTGCGCAGGTCAGTCCCTTCTCTGTGATTTTTCTAGCTTAGATACAGAGTGGAACTTGGCTACTCTTGTAATCTCTAGAACAGCTTCATTGGGCAAATAAATGGGTGATTATATCTTGAGCCATTTTCCCTCTGCCACAGAGCAGCCAACACAAATTCGAGAAATCTTATCCACAGGTATAACTGGTGCAAAATTCTCTAGAACACAGAAGGGAGAAGTAGCAGGGTATTGGGAGCATAAAACCATTCAGACTGGCTGGTGTGTACAGCCAGAGGTGAAGGAACATGCCATTCTGGAAACCCATGACAGTCACCTGTCACCAGGCGTGGAGGTGTCTAGCTCTGGTCCCAGGGTTTGAAAAACCAAGGTCTCCACCCAGAGTGCCTTTGGGGCAGGACTCTGGGAGCAGCTGGGACAGAGACTCTTCCAGGTTTGCCTGCCAAGGGAAGAGCAGGCTGAAATGCCTTGTTTCCCAGGAAGGGGACCGGAAAGGGGCAGACTTGGCTGGCCCTGGTGGTCCTGACAACCCCAGCGCCTGGACACTAGAGGAAGAGGGCCTGGGCCGCCTCTGCACCTCACCGGCTAATGGCTTTCTTCTCCGAGAAGATTCTCAGGCAGAAGTCGGCCTCCTGGTGGGGCTCGAACGTGCTGGGAATCAGGATGTACTCCCCCGGGGGCAGCCGAAAGCGGTCGGAGACTTCCCTCAGGTTGATGAACGTCTTGCTTCTGGCCAGAGAGGCGTGGTACCTGAAGAAGTCTCTGCCCAGGTGTCCGTCCTGGTCGGGGCTCTGAAGCGGGAGGAGGGGCTCTCTAGGGAGGGCCACTGGCCTTGATCTTCAGCTTGGGGACTGGCTATCAACCTCGGGCACAAAAACTGAGAGCAGCTGGGGACGCAGAGCCCTGAGGGACCCCAAGTGCGGTCTTGTCCCCCACCTGGTAAATGGCGTAGCCGATGGTCAGCATCTCAGCGCCAAACCTCTTGAGCTTCCTTCGGTCCTTCTGCATTAGGGCCACAAGGAAAGAGCACTTCTCCTGCCCCTCATCTTTCTCACTCAGGGACAGTTTTATCTGTGGATTGGTCCAAAAGGTGTCTGCCATGGAAAGAGACAGATTATTGTCCCTTCCCGTGCAAAGGACACACACACACACTTGCCCCACCCCGGGTCCTCCCTGCCCTGAGAAGCCATGTTCTCTCCCTGCTTCCTGGGAGCCCCAGGGAGGTTGCTGAGCCCTCCTTCCCTTCTGCCTGTGAGCCACTTCTCAGCCTTTCACGGCCCTTCTGGGCCTCCCCTGCTTTTCCATCGTATTTTCCCACTTGGCAGTTCGGGTGTCCTCCTGCCTCTGCTTGCAGATTGCACAGTTTGGATAGGACTGACCTTGTCCCTGCTCTGGGGATGAACTGTCTGTGGCAGTCCCTTTTGCCACAGAGAATTGGAGCCACACCCCTCAGCACTCGGCGCCCCCCAGGCTCCACGGGGCTGAGGGGTTCCCAGTTAGAGGGGAGTCAGGACTCTGCTGACCTCCCCTGAGCCTGTGGAGGGTTCTGGAAGGCTGGAGTGCTGAGGCCCCCCCCCCTGCCCCTGCTCAGGAAAGGGGAACAGAGCAGAGGCACAGCAAGCGGCCCTGTGTCTGAAGCCCAGCCCTACAGGACAGTAAACCTGCTATGGGTTCTAGAAAAGAGCCCAAGTGGTTCAGAAGGTTGTTTCCTTGGGCCATCCTCGTCCTGCTTCCTACCAAGGAAGGCTCTGTAGCCTTCCTTCCTGGCCCCACTGGAGTCCTGCAGAAAAACTACCCACTTCCGGCTTTCTCTAGGGTCCTGACCTTCTGATGTCCCCAGGCTGGACTGGACAATGGAAGAGAGAGGCAGGGAGGCCACCTACCCAGGAAGTTGCGGCAGCCCCCTGCAGTGGAGCCTCGGACCCAGCTGCCCTGGTGGACGGCCACCTCCCACCTGTGCAGCGCATCCTCCTCCAGCGTGTCTGGGGTGAGGTTGCAGATTTCCACCTTGTCGAAGTGGGCCTTGAAGTCCTTGAACGCCATCCTGTGACAGTGGAGGCAGTGGCAGAGATGCCTCCGCTCCCTCCTCCCACCAACGAGCTCCAGTCCTCAAGGGTGGGGGACCAAACACACAAGAAGGGGTGAAGCGACGATGTAAAAAGGTGAGAAGGTAAAAACACAGCTGGCGGGCTGTGGCCAGGGCTCCAGAGGGAAACAGCTGTGGAGCGTGGGGTGCCGGTGGGGGTCCCTTCTGCAGGGAGCCAGGGGGCCTCATGGGCAGGGCTTTTTGGGTGGAGACGGGAAGCGCACCCACATGTGAGAGGCTTTCAGGCTCTAGGAGAGCAAGAGCAGCTGGGCACAGGGGCTTGACGTGCTCATGGAACACCAGGAGGGCCAGTGAGGTGCCGGTCAGGGATGAGAGCCAGAGGCCCTGGCTTTCAGTTGGAGAGAGAAGCCTTTGGAGGCTGCTGAGCAGTGACATGGCCCACAGCTACTGCATTGAGGACAGACCTTGGGACACGGGTGGAAGCCCATTGGCCAGCTAGGAAGTCAGTGGGGAAAGAGAAAGGGGTGCTCAGTCCAAGCTGGGAGCTGGGGTGGTGAGCAGCAGCCACAAGGCACCTGAAGGTGCAGATGGGCTGGATGTGGGGGAGTGAAAGGAACAGGGTGTCTGGACATGGGCGCATGGGCTGTGCTGCCTCTTTATAGAGGCTCATAAAGAGCCCTGGGGACAGGGAGAGTCCCCAACCAAATGTCACTGAAATTAGATACCCTGCCAGCCTGGGGGCCACAAGGACGGTGAGACAAATGTACTAGAGAGAGAGAGAGAGAGAGGAGGAGGAGGAGGAGAGAGGACAACCTGTCACACACTCAACAGAAAAGGGCACGGGTGAGCCTGTACCAGAATTCCCCGTCGTCCAGAGCGGCATGACACAGGCGCTTCTGCTCAGCCACGGCCACGGATCGCCACTCGGGAGAGCTAGGGGCAACACAGGAGAGTCCAGCCTGGGAGGAGGCCCTTCTAGTAGCCATGCGGTGCCCCATGTGGTCTGCCCTGCCCAGGGACTAGAAATGCACCCGGGGATGTGAAGGCTGGCCGGCCACAGGTCCAGATGAGAGGGATGATAGAAAGAGTGTCTCCAGAGGCTGCTGATGAAAAATCCCCAGGACCACTGGGACCTCCTGTGGGGACATTGAGGGACAGTGGCAGGGAGATGAACGCAGAGGGGTGCAGAGGAGCCCAGAAGCCCCAGCCTGCTGAGGCCTGGAGCAGGGCTGCTTTCCTCCTGGTTCATAAACTGACCCATCTGTCAGGGCACTCACACCCCATGGCTGCTGTTTCACACCACTTGCCTGGCCTTGGAGGAGGCCAGGCCGGGCTCTGTGAGGTGGGCACCAGACCCACCGACAGGAGGGCTCAGGGGAGAGCTGGTGGAGACTCCGTTGCATGTGAGCTAAGCAGCAGGGACCCCTCTTCTGGGGGACTGTGCTTCCCTATAGAGACCCGCTGATGAAGTCCAGTCATGAGACGACCTCAGGAGGCCTGCAAGGGGGCTCTCTCCTCTCCCCTTGTCTTTCTGTGGGGGGCTTGGAAGCCCAGTGCGTGATCTTTTCTTTCCTCACTGTGCCCAGAACTTTCTTCTCTTCACTCAAAGAAGGCCTTCCCTTCCGCTCTCAGGACACTTTGTATTAAGAAAGGCGTTACTTGACTACAAGCCCTGCAGTACAGCAGCAGTCCGCCTGATAACATGGACAGCCTCTAAGTGACCAATGGGCAGGTGACGTGGCCAGTGTGGCCCTCACCATGCCTCTCGGTGTGCAACTGAACATTTACGACTTGTAGATTTCCAGAATTCTCCACTTGACACTATTTTCAGGCCTCGGTTGACCGTTGGTCTTCACCATGACTGTGAGGCAGCTTCGTCCCATGGATGTCACCTTAATCTTGGTGGGGAGCACTCAGCGGGGCCAGTGGGATCGAGGGCCACCACTCGCCTGTGGGCCATAGTCTCCTAAGTGGCTCACCCTCAGATCAGCAGTCCGATGGGCAAGCGGCCCCTGGATGTGACAGGCGGTGGGGGTGCCATGGTTTGGGTGGGGCCTGCCCTGCGTCTCCCTGGAGGCTGCTCCTGCCAGCCGCTTTCTGTATTTCTGCCTCCGTGTGAGTTCCAGGAGGAGCAGGACCATCACCATGGGGAGGCCATTTGCCGGGAACAGCCTCGTGGCGCCGTGGTCTTGTTGATCCTGGTCTGGTTAGTCTCTGTTCTTCCCACTTCTCCCTCCTTCTGTGCTAGTCAGAATCCCTCTTGGGCAGTGCCTGGGGTTCTGAGATGGCCGAAGCAGGGCAGGGCAGGACTAGAGCCCAACTCCTCGTCACCTGGGCCCCTTCCCAAGGACTAGGTGGGGACATACTGGAAAGCAGTTTTCTTATAACCAACCTGAAGCAACAGCCCTGCATGTGTCCTACTCCACCTCCCCCTTTCATACCAGGCCTGGGGCAGCGGCTGGGGGCCACCAGAGGGGCCCCCGCAGCCCCCTGCGCAGCAGCATTCAGGGTCCCACACGTGCTCACTGATCGCTGGAGCCACTCCAGCTGGAGGGGTGTCCTCCGAACCCCCTAGAGCTATAAGCATGCCACGCGGCCCATGCGCTCGCTCAGCAGTGTGGAAGAGGCTGCTGGGGGCGACTTTCTTGAGAACCAAGTTTGAGCACTGCAGAGCCTGCAGGCTCGGGGAGGAAGTCGGGAGCCCCAGAGGTGGAGGAGAGCCAGGGAGGACTGTGTGGAGCCTCCCCTCCTTCACAGGTCCACACGTGCCGGCCTGGCCACTGACCTGTCGCCCCACGGCCCGTTCCACTCGACCTGGCCCCAGGGGTTCCTGACTCTGATGAGCTCGGTTTTCTGGCCTTGGAAGTTTACCTAGAAAGGAAAAGTATCAGGGAAATGTGAGGTGAGGGAAACAGGAGGTTGGGGCTGCATTCATCAAAGAACCCAGAGGCAGGGGAGGCTTTGACAGTGCGGTTTGGTTTTTTTGTTTTTATGGGTTTTTGTGTGTGTGTGTGTGTGCTGGGGATTGAACCCAGAGGCTCTTTACTGCTGAGACACTCTCCAGCCCTTTTTATTTTTTATTTTTTTGCCTGTCATTTTTCTAATCTTTTTTTTTTTGGTGCCTTATAGTTGTACATAATGATGGGGTCTATTATCACATATTCCTAAATGCACAAAACATAGCAACATAATTTGGTCAATATCCCCACCCCGCAACACCCCTCTATATTTTTTATTTTGAGACAGGGTCTTGCAAGGTTGTGGAGGCTAGTCTTGAACTTACAATCCTCCTGCCTCAGCCTTCCGAGGCACTAGGATTATAGGCGTATGCCACTGTGCCTGGCTAGACTCATCCATCCTTAACCAGCCCTTGGAATTTTCTAATTCCTGTTGATAATGGTTGCTAGCATCTCCCTTGAGCTCATATTAACTCCCGCAGAATGGTCGTGCCATATCTGGAAGTGAATCATAATCAGCAAGAATTTGGAGACTTTCCTTGGCACAGAACCCTCACATCTAGTTTTCTGTGCCATCTCAACATCAGGCAGCTTGGGTGGCACACAGCATCCTCATAAGGGCTCCTGGAGCCCAGGGAGCGATGGCAAGGGTGCAGGGCCACATGCTGGGGGCGTGTCAACCCACCAAGACATCTCTGCTTCCAGTGCTCTTGCCTTTGTGATGCAGGAGGTCCCCGCCAGCCCCTGGGATGACCTGGAGCCAGGTCCTCCAGCACTGGCTGTGGCCAGCAGTGGGGCCGAGGCATTAGGAAAGATTGGGAGGGGAGAGAATGGGAGAAAGACTTTGGCAGCACCCTCAGCCACCAGGAAGCTGTCCTCAGCTCTGGACGTTCGTCTTGAAGTGTAAAGTCAATTCGAGTCACGCCAAGTGTGCCATGTGCACGGTGTGGCTGTGGGCTGGCCTTTGGGGTGCCTGCTCTGCAGTGCTCAGGACCAGCAGGCTCTGTGGGATGGAGAGGAAGGGAGCAGGACAGGGAAGGTCTCCATGCTTGGAATAAGGTTTGGAAGATGCCACTAAAAGTCCATGTGCCCACTCAAGGGGACAGGCGTGAGTGTGCACAGAAGGGCAGCTGGGCACGAGGAGGCGACGCAGGCAGCTGAGTCAACAAGAGAATCCCGTCGGCCCACAGCTCCAACCTCAGCTGCAGCAAGGGAACGGGGGCCTCCCTTGTCTCCACTTCCATGTGTGGGGGTTGTCACCCAATATGCAGGGGCAACAGGAGGGAGCCGAGGTGCCTGAATCCTCACAGACCAGCTGAAGGGATGGGCCAGGCTGCCTTGAACTTGGGGATGCAGATTCAGCTTCCTCTCCCATGATGTCCTTCCATTCCTTCCCGGCCTCATGAGGCCTGCTGAGTGGAGTCTATATGGCTAGGGTCAGTTCCACCTGATACCAATGAAACTTGGGGTGATTAATCTTGTGTACCTTTCTTCACTGGGCAGGTGCCCAGAAAATGCTTTAGAAGATGATTCTGGCTGTGCCTGGGGAGGGTATTCCTGGCTGAGATGGAGTTTAATTGGCAGACTGAGGACAGCCAAGTGCAGTGTGGGTGCCCTCTCCCCTGCAGGAGGCCTGAGCAGAGTGCAGTGTGG
>PVKS010039680.1:0-17094 GCA_004027875.1 Aplodontia rufa | reverse complement strand
AGCCTCAATGAGGATAACCTTTGATTTTGGACACTTGACATTAGAGTCCTGCCTTATAATGACACCAGGAGAGTCATGCTTCTTGTTCAAGGCAAGGGCAACCTTAGATCAGAAAGCGAGGTGAACTGACAGAATTAGTTCTTGGAACTCACAGAAGACGAGTTGTTGGTCAAGGAGGTTCCTGCTGGAATACGGGGCACGGAGCACCTACAGATGTTACGAATTCTGCCCACTCTTTTTTTTTTCAAGAGGGATTTTTTTTTAAAAGAGAGAAGTACAGTGAGAGAGAGAGAGAATCAATCTTTATGAGGAGTTTTTCACATGGCTTTCGTTGCTCTGACACTTAGCTGTGTACGTGGGTGCTGGGGTTTGAACCCTTGTACTCCTGCAAGCCAGGCAAGCACCGTAACTGCTGAGCCACTGCTCCAGCCCCCGCCCACTCTTTTCCACAAGAGAATTACCAAAGCACTAAAAGCTGAGAGCAAACCAGAACAAATACCTTCCCTTGGATCGTGTCCTCCTTCCTGCTGTTGTGCACCCGCTTTCAGGAAGCCATAATTGCCTGGAGGCCAGATTTTGCCAGGGCACTGTAACTTATTGCTTGCCCAGGCAGAGCTTCTGTTGCTGCTCTGAGCTTCTCCCAGCGTTTCTAGCTTGGGTCCATGTGACCATGTGACCCATGTGGTTCTGGCATGTCCAGTCCAAGGTGCCAACTGTATGTGGGTATGTGTTTGATTGAAAAAGAGCAGTCACCTGTTTTCCTGCTGCCCAGAGTTAAACCTAAAGTTCTTCTTCAGAAGGGCAGGGTAGATTACTGGGGTCTGACTCAATTTTTGTAGCTATTTTTTTTTAACTTTTAAAAGTGCTGGACACATATGGGATTGTAGGTCATATAAAGACAGGTCTCACGAGATGGTATCACAGCCAAAAAGTTCTTAGACCCAGTATAATCAGACTCATTTCACTTTTATTATTATTAAATGCAATCTCAGATTAGTACAGCTAGTTTCAGATTTGATTTTAACAGAAATTATTCCAAAATTATCCTTAGGTTACAAATAATTAATGTTCCATATAAAAAAGAGAAAAATCCATCCGGGCAAGGAAAGGTTATCTTTCATCCATTTTCATGGCAATGAGCATGCATTCTCAAACACTGCATAAACTATTCCCCAATGGATACTTTCAATCTCTTGAGAGAACCACGTAGACTAATGATGACATCCGGGATATTTGGGCTTGTTAAGTTCATGGTGGACACTGCTACTATAAAGTCTGCAGGACTTGAGAATTCCTCTGCTGAGGATCTCAAAATGCTTAATAAAGAGCTTTAGTGGAGTCCCAAAATTGCCCTTTGAGGTAGGTCTGTATTATTACCCCATTTAACAGAAGATAAAGTTAGGCACACTATAATTAAATAACTTGCTCAGTGTAATAATTTGTGTGTCCCCCAAAGTTCATGTATTGGAACATATGAAAACAACAGATTGGGAGGTGGGACTTGTAGGAGGTGATTAGCTCAAAAGGGTTCTGAATTGATTAATGAACTCATCTAGGAAGTGGAAGTGGGTTTGTTATAAAAGCAAGGGTCACTTCGCAAGTCAGCGGCACAGTGCTAGGAGAGGCCTAGACTTTACCCACTAGTGTAACAGGGTCACCTTGCTTTGTTTACATTTTAGACCCACCCCTTTGGACCACATATACACAGACTACATAGAAGATACTAGCAAACTAAGGAGAAAACTTTCCATTTTAAGTATTATCACCATTATTTCATGTTACAAAAATAAAATAATAAATATATTCAAATTACTTCCATCTGCCATAAAGAAAGCAGCCCTAAGAGAAGTTGCCAAAACAGCCCAGAAAGGAATCCTGTAAATCCTGCGGATAACGCTCCCATCATGCGCCTATTGATACAGGGCACTGCGGCAGGCTCTGGAGGGTAAAGGACTGCTTAGAGGGAGCCAGGAGGATCACATGCACAAGTGTTAGAAAAAGGTTACGCACCTGAATCAGTTGTCAGCACATCCATATGGTGACATCCATATGGTTGTTAGTAATTAACTTTTTTTTTAAGAATTAGGGGACAGTAAGAGAGAGAGAGAAAATCAATTTTATTTAGTTATTCATGTGATTTTCATTCCTCGGACACTTTGTTGTGTACGTGGTGCTGGGGCTTGAACTTGCGTACTCATGCATGCCAGGCAAGTGCCGCAACTGTAGAGCCACCACTCCAGCCCCAGTAATTAACTCTTCATGAGAGTTCCTCATTAATATGTCACTTGAATTGAGCTTTGGAATCCTGAAAGTAGAGTTCTTACTGAGCCCACATTCCCTTACCTATACACCCACATATGCACTGGGAACTTCATCCTGAGGACTCTGTCCCCATTCATGTAGGGACATAGCATGGATCAGATCCATGGAACAATACTAGAAGAGAAAGTTGAGTTTATTATTCATATATTATAAAGCAGGCACCTGAATACCTGCAGAATTAAAACCATCCAAGAGACATTTGCAGGGATAGTTACTAAGGTCAGTAGATTTAATTTACACTGATTGTCCCATGAGGTTGCTTTTGACTATAACGAACAGCTTAAAGACAAAGCTGCCTTCATGCAGGCCCATCCCCATAGCTTCTACGTGATTACCACACGAAGACAACCCCTGCTGCCTCCCATCACTGGGCCTCCACAGTGGACAGTGCATTTGGTATTGTACTTTCTCAATCCCAACAGAGCAGAGCCGGGCTTCTGCAATGATGACTGAGGAGCAGGGACAGGAGAGGTTCCAGGTCCTGAAAACAGACAAGGTTCAGCAGAGTTTATGACATCTCAGATCCCAAAATTTGGCCGATGCTTTCCAGCAGATCTTGGCCCAGGTCAGAGCCTCCTTTCAATGTGAGGCGCTTTTGGGAACTTTCCCTTGCTTCTTGTACTTCCCAGACAGCTGGGTTTCTTCTTCCTCCTCCTAAAAGGATTCGCTGCAGCGTCATTCCAAGCCACTTTGCTGAACACTCAGGGGAGTACTGAGCATGCTCTCTGTTCTGAAGCACACAAGAAATTGACAACAAGCCATCTTTCACTCTTTATGGCCAGGTCACTGGAACACATGGGCACTTGTGGTGGCTGTACCTCATGAGAGGTCCTATTGAGCCCAGGATGTTTCTAGAGGTGTTTGTCGGACTTGCCTGGAGCCATCAGTGTGAAGGATCCTTTCAACAGCGAAGGTGGAGAGGATTTAGAGACCACAGGGAAGTGGCAGTCAGCTCTATTTGCTAAGGAGACCCAGAGCTGGTGCCCATGAGCATGTGTCTGCAGGAGAGGGAGCTGCCTGGACAGCAAGTCCTTACTGCCCTAAGTATACATGGGAGCTTGCCTGTCCAGAGAAAAGAAAATGCCAGGGAACAGAGAACACTGGTAAGAGAAAGGGGACAGTTGGAGAAGAGCCAGGAATCCAGAATCAGGGTGGTTAAGAGATGCATTCCTAGTTACTGCCCAGACAGTCCTGCAATGTAGACTGGATGGTCACAGAAGGAATGAGTGAAGGGCTCAACACTGCAGGGAGAAGCCTAGGTTTTACTCAATCCAAGGAGAAATCGGAACTAATGAATGGAGCAAACATTGAACTTATTTCATTAGGACACCTCAGTGTTCACTCAATGACTTCTTTTTTGTATTGAGAATTGAATCCAAGGACATGTTTTCACTGAGCTACATCCCCAGTCCTTGCTAAGCTGCTGAGGGTCATAGTAAGTTGCCTTGAAAATTTGGCCCTCCTATCTCAGCCTCCTGTGTCACTGGGATTACAGATGTGTGCTACCATGCCTGACACTTACTCAGCAACTTCTGAACCCGCTGGATGTGTTGACAGAGCCCTTCCTTTGGACAGTGATCTCTTAGGAACTGCCTACAGAGGCTGCCTCTCCATATTTCCATCTCTGGTCCAGCAGTGGGACAAATAGGCAACTCAGATAATTCTTCATCTGTTTTTCATTTGTTAACATTTAAACAGTGTTTTATTATCTCTAGGTCAACTAGAAATAATTACTTGAATTTATGCTGTAAGATGTTCTTTTGTTTGGTTGTGTGTGATTTTTGTTTTGTTTCTGTATTGGAAATTGAACCTAGAAGTGCTTTACCACTTAGCTACATCCCCAGTCTTTTTTCATATTTATTTCAAGACAGAATTTCACTAAGTTGCTGAGGCTGGCCTTGAATTTGCAATCCTCAGACTCCGGAGAGTTGGGACTACAGGTGTACACCACTATGCTCAGCCATGCTTTAAGGTATTTCCACTTCCTGCTATTGACTTCCGATCAGAAACAAACTTTTCTGCAGCATCTGACATCAGCAAGAATCCATTTTCTGCAGGATGATAGGTGGCAGTGCCTGAGAACCAGCAACTAGAGCCTGGGAAAGCTCTCAGATGACCTCTGACATTGTGTATTTAGGTATTAACTTGTTCTTGGCAGCTTGGACACCTGCTTTGGAAAGGTTTCTTTGAGCAATCCTTTTTATGTGGTTATAGGCAGCTTGTTAACATCTCCACAGTTGCAGGCTTGGAGACAGTGCAAAATCGAGTTCAGAATCTGAGTAACTGGTATTAAAAGAGGAAACATCGGGGCTGGAGCGGTGGCTCGGCGGTTAGGGGGCTTGCCCAGCATGCGCAAGTGCACGGGTTCAGACCCCAGCACCACATACACAACTAAGTGTCAGAGCAACTAAAGCCACGTAAAAAAATGCAATAAAAATTCATTCTCTCTCTCACTGTCCTTCTCTCTTAAAAAAAAAAAAAAAAAAAAAAGGAAAAACATCAAATAGCTGGTGATTTCCTTTAGCAATAGCCTTGCATAGAAGGCTGGTGACGTTGCTGCCCCTCTTGATGTACTGTCCAACACCAAGTACCCTAAACTGCATTGGCTTCAGCACTTCACATGGCAACACTTTCTGCTACAATAGCAGCAGGAATGAGACTGTCTCCACTCTGTTCTTGACTTTCACCTCCACAGTATTTTACTTTACATCAGTTACACTGTTGTGATTTAAATGTGAGGTGTCCCCCAAAAGCTCAAGTGTAAATTGATGCAAGAGGATTTAGAAGTGAAAGGATTTAGAAGGGTTATGAGAGCCTTAACCCAATCCATGCTTTAATCTGCTGATAGGGATTAACTGGGCGGTAACTGTAGGCAGGGAGGGTGTGGCTGGAGGAGATGGGTCATTGTGGGCATATGCTTTGGAGGGATATGTTTTGTTCATGGGAGCGTCTCTCTTTCTCTGCTTCTTAGTGCCATGTCCCCAGCTGCCTTCCTTAGCCACACACTTCTGCCATGATGTTCTGCCCCATCTCCAGCCCTGAGGAAGAGTTGGCCATCTATAAATGGAAACCTCTGACACCATGAGCCCTTGGACAAATTTTCCCTCTAATGGTCTTGGCAGGTCTTTTTAGTCACAGCAGCAAAGAAGCTGACTGAACATACACCAAATCATCCCTCATGTTGAGAAGCTGCTCAGCAACTTTTAGAGCAGGATGACTCACACCAAGTCCAGTCAAAGCCATTCCTACCCTTGTAAGATGATTCTGAAGCTAGTACTGTAATTCTTCTGATGCAACTTTGCCCATTCTATTGTCAGGACAACATAAGAAATTAGCAAAGGCATTCTGGTAAACAGTGGCATGCAAATTTTCAGTGGCATGAGGCTGTGGATTCTGAAACGCAACAGTTAGCTGAGACTCAAGGGAAGCTACTTCTGAAGGAAGACACACTGGTGCTGCGGTGACCCTGAGCAGGAACTCCATTAGAATGTGGATGTCTTCCCTCAGATATTCCAATGTTTGCTATATCTTCCCTTGTTAAAATCACACTTTCCAGGCTGGCACAGTAGCTCAGTGGTTGGAGTGCTTGCCTGGCAATGCACAAGGCCCCAGGTTCAAGCTCTAGCACCACATACACAACTAAGTGTTGGAGAAACAAAGGTCAGATCAAAAAATAAATAAAACTGATTTTTTCTCTTTCACTCTCTCCCTCGCTCTTTTAAAAAAAAATCACATTTTACCACCAACTGCTTCAATTCCATGGATTATCTTGAAAGATAAATCTTTTTGTAGTCAAAACTTGATGCAAGAGGAAATAAATGAGATACTTGAAATTTTGGATTCCTCATATCTATTCCCTGCTTAAAATCAGGATGTTTGATGCAGGAGCATAGTTCCAGAGTCTCAATCACCAAACAATTTGTTAATTTGGTAAAGTTGAGGTCCTACAAACATAGAGGATCTCTTGTAATTCCAGGGGTAAATTTAAGGGAATAAAGTGGACCTGACTCTGGTTAGTAGCTTGGTGGCTCAAGAGTACTCTGACCTGGGGTTACTGCCAGCTTAATGGAAGTCAAGACGGTGGCAGAACTCCTCTAACTTTCTTTCAAAGAGAGAGTATTTCCCTTTGAAAATACTTTCCTGTTTCAACAATTTTACGTCTACATATGTTTGACCCAATTCCACTTGATAAAATCCTTTCAGTAGTTATAGCACTTGCCTGGCATACGTAAGGACACAAGTTCGAATCCCAGCACCATGTACACAACAAAGTGTTGGAGCAACAAAAGCCTCATGAAAAAATAAATGAAATTGATTCTCTCTCACTGTCCCTCTCTCTCTCTTTCTCTAGAAAAAGAAGGAGGAGGAGGAGGAGGAGGAGGAAGAGGAAAAGAAAATGAAAGCAACAAATATCCTGAGGATAAAACAGTTGGATGAGCAGATTATGGAATCTTTAAAGTTCTTTGAGCTGCTATAGTCACCAACCTGAAGATGTCTAAGACATAAGAAATCTTGTTATTAACAAAAATTAAAATTCTCCTGCAGGATTAAGACCACTTTTACTGAGCAGGAGCGGTGGCTTGGCGGTTGAAGCGCTTATGGCGCTTACCCGGCATGAGCCAAGTACACAAGTTCAAACCCCAGCACCACGTACACAACGAAGTCTCTGGGAAACAAAGGCCACATGAAAAACTAAATAAAAATTATTTCTCTCTCTCTCTCTCTCTCTGTCCCTCTCTCAAAATAAAAACAAAAAAACAAAAAACAAAACAGACCACTTTTACTAATGTCAGTGTTTCCTTACCCTCAGTCACTGATTTGCTGTTGAGTTCTAGTGTCACCAAGCTCCATGACTCAGATTCAAGAGAAGAAAGAAGAGTGCTGTATGGAGGGGCTCAGTGTCTCTGTGAGGAAGGGACTGATCCCTGCATGAGCTTCCTTTTCCCTCTTTTCCCATCTCTGTGTCATCCTTACTTATTAATCATGCCCTGCATAACTCTCTCTCCTAATGATCTACCTGTTTTATAAGCTTTATGCCAGATAAAAATAGTTTTCCATTATCTCTGGATAAGCCTGGGCTGAATTAACAGGGGTTGTCCCAGAAGGTTCTTATATCTTTAGCTTAAGCATCTACCTCAAAGTTCAGGAGAGATCAAGGAAAGCATTATCTGGGACAAAGATCATCACATTTAGATGCCAGAAAGAATGTCTAGACTTTGGAAGAGGGACACAGACCAAAGGCTGCTTGCCTGGGAGGGTATGAGGAAAGGAGAAAGGAAGGTGTAAACAAACCAAAGTACAATGGAAATAGAGGAGAGAAGAGAAGAGAAGAGAAAACAAGTGTACCAGCTTAATAGTGACTTGCTGTCTTTCAATATTCTCCTTTTTTTAGAATATTCAAATTTATTAATTATTTAAAAAATTGACGCATAAAATTGTATGTATTCATCATGTACAACATGTTTGGAGGAATGTATGTTGTGGAATGGTTAAAACTAGCTAATTAAAATATGTATTACCTTGAAAAATTATCAAAGCTTTCATATCTTAAAATACTGTACTGGAGTGGGTTAAGGTCATCAACTTTAGCATCCTGTAGCATTACTCAGTAGTTAATTAACAGAACATTAAACCTCTGCCCGGATGGCTTTAGAAAAGGAACCTGGACAACCCAAAACTCAGGCACTCTTGTGGCTTCCATCTCCAGTTCTCTTAACCCTGGCCAACACAGCAGCCTTGGAGACTTTCTTTCGGTCATAAGCCAGACCGAGGACCGCCATGCAGTCGATGAAGAACGTGGTCAGGTTGATGTGCCAGCGGTACTCACTGGCAGAGTAGTCATAGGGGAAGGCGTGGTGGTAGTTGTGGAAGCCCTCGCCTGGAACGAAACCAAGGAGAGAAGTTAGGGAGATCAGTGGTTGCCGTTTTCCTCAGCTTCAAGATCTCTTACCCAGAAAGGTACCACGAACCTCTGAGAAGCCTGCCGCTGCTGAGTGAATGGACGAAACCCGTGTCTTCCACTCTGAATCAGATGCCCTCAGAGGCATCTTAAGCAATGAGTCAGGAAGCCCTGGTCACCCATGGCTGTCTAGGAGACTGTGTGAAAGGATAAGAGGATGAGAGAGATGCTAGATCTGCTGAGAAAGAAAGCTATATTTTAAAATGTCAGAGCTTTGGTAAATACTGGCCTGAGACCACACCGGCTCTGTGCCTTTGTGCATGAATTGGGGTAGGGTCCAGAGGAAGAACTGTGCCTGTGCTTCTTACAAAGGTGAGTATGTAGTTAGGTGCAGTGGTGCACCTCTGCAATGCCAGCAATCTGGGAGACTGAGGCAGGAAGATTACAAGTTCAAGGCCAGCCTCAGCAATTTATCAAGACCCTGTCTCAAATAAAAATGAAAAGGGGTGGGGATGTAGCTCAGTAGTAGAATGTTCTTGGTTTAAAAAAAGAAAGGAAAATGAAAAAAGAGAAAACAGCTGAGTGAGCAGTACACTTTCTAGCACCGGACTGGTGATACTCCCCCCCCCCCCCACATAAGGGTGGAAGGCTGCAATAGAACGGGTGGCAGCAGGCAAAAGGCAGAAGGAGGCCCATCCAGGGGCCAGAGCTCCAAAGCCATGCCCAGTACACAATGGATTGCTCTGACTTCTAATTCTCTGAGTTTTGACTCTGGAGTGAGGGAGGTGTTGATGAAACAGAACCACTTCGAAACCACTTCAGAGAAGCCTCAGCATGAGCATTTCACTGTGCTAAAATGGAAAAATAAAGCAATTTCAGATCCAGGGCAATTTCTGTAATTGGTAAAATGTTTACCAACTCTTGGCAGGATCCTTCTTTCTCAACAGCCTCCAACACTAACGGTATTTGCCCTTATCAGGCCTGGGTAAAGAATAGCTGATAAGAGAGGTTGTTGGACCCTTTGTAGATAAAAACATCCCCAGACAGAGCAGTAATGATAATAACAGCAAGAAAGTGAAGAAAGTTCTGACAAATAAATGACCCCAATCAGGAATCTGAAGGCAAAGATCCCTCTGTATATCGGGCTGTCCAGGACGTGCACTGCAGAGGAGGGGGAATAACGCCAAGGCTAAGGGTGACCCTGGATTGCTACTGCCACCATGGTCTCACAGCAAGGCTCTGAGTGAGCACTGACCACACCCACAGGCAGCAGATTTAAAATGGAATCAGACACACACAGGCAAGGATGCAAAAAGGGCGGGGCCAATGAAGCAACTGGGGCAGGGGACAGCTGAAGAAGGGCTCTAGGCAAGGTCAGCTTTGTCAAAGAGGAGCATGTGACTGTGGGGGAGGAAAGTCACCACCAAAAAGATCAGAATGTCAGGAAAGAGAGATGGAGGAGAGCGCAGGCAAGGAGACAGAAGAGCAGGTTTGCAGAAGTAAATGACAGATGTTGGCAACTGGTTTGAACTGAGGATCACAAAGAGGCAGGTGATGTGGAAGGTCTCTACAATTACATTTACAATACAGGACACATTTCAGTCTAGATCTGCCCGTTTCTATGAAAATAGACTTGTACAGTGCGTAGGTGATTCGTTCAAAGATGACTCAGAGTTAAGAACAAACAAAATGTTACAAGTTTCCTAAAAGGAACGGGGAGATAGTATGGAAGTAGAAAAGAGATAGGGGGAAAAAACTTACAGTAAAGATAGCATATATGATCTGGGTTGAGAATATAAGGAAGATTTTAATGAGAAAAAAACCAAAAGCTATGCAGTAATGTGCTTGGACTTGTGAGCAGTGTGGCTGCCCAGGTGTTACTGGATGAAGAGCATTTCTGACCCTGGTGAGAAACCAAAGGAAACCCAAGGCCTTAATCAAAGGCTACATACACTTGGACAGGACGTAAACAGTGAAGGCAGATGGTAGAACTCTGTTTTCTTCAATCTGGCATTTGGGAATGGGAGTATAGAGACAAATAAATTCAAGAATAGTCAATATCTGATCACGAAGCAGGAATTTATAAAATTATCTGCCTAAAGAAGGAAAACCCAGAGGTGTTCAATATAAAGTAGTTTTGAGGTTGTTTTACAGCTTAAAATCAAAAGTAGTATCATTTTTCATCCTTTCCATTTACCCAAGAGTTGTTGTCTGGCTCTCATAAGAATTTCCCAATACGTTGTCCTCTAGTGTTCTAGTGTAAGAATCAAGTTACAAGGTGGCCAGAAACAAACATTATTTGGGTTCGTCTGGTTCCTAGCCCAATACGCTAATCAGCAGACTACCAGATGTTTTGTGACTTACCCACAGCTCCCAGGGAAACCAGAATATTCTCCCGAGAGTCAATGGTCTTGTCATAAGGGCGGTATCCATAGAGGTGGGCAGCACTATTCACCAGCCAGGTGACATTGAGCACCACAGCATATCGCAGGAGTGTGGCAACACACAAGCTGTGTAGAAAGGTTTCACCCCAACAATACCAGGGCACCAGTGTGGGCAGGATGAAGCACATGAGCAGGACAGCGGGCTTGTAGTACCTACATTGAGAGATCACATGAGTCTTGGGAGAGAACACTCACACCTACCCAGATTGCTCACTCTCACCAGGCTGGGCCATGTTCCTCCTCTTACACTACAGGTATAGGATGAGGAAATCTTTGAGCACATCATAGTGTCTCAGTCTTTATAGGAGGCAATGTGAGTGCCTTAAGTTACTTTTCTTAGATTGCCCCACTAGGGACTAGTGAACAACAGTTGTCTTCTGACTAAACACATTTATATTTTTTGCAAGACCATAAAGTCATGTTGGTCAAACAGGTGAAGGCCAAATCTCAAACTCATCAGCTGAGTTCTGTTGCCTGGACTGGTCATCTGCCTTAGGACTCCTTTAACTTATGTATCAGAGTCTAACACAGTCTATGCTAAGGGGCTTACCTCCATTTCCTGCTACCACCCCCTACTCTTTGCTCTGCTTGAGTGTTCTTGATCACCTGCACATCTCTGTCCCTTCAGAGCCCCTATCCTGCTCCTCACTCTCACACAGACCCAGCCATTGACATTTCAAGAAAACCTATTGCCTACCTTCCTTCAACAGTCACATCTTTGACAAGTTCCTCGCTGACATCCCCTCTCTCCTTTCCATTGTTGCCACTGCTTTCCCAGCATGGGTCTTTGCTACCATGAAACCTGTGACCCTGCCTCTCATCTCTGTCACCTTCCCAAGAGCAGTCTCCCTCGAAGCATACCTGCCTGTGCAACGCTACTGAAGAGGAGACCAACGGGGGCAACAGTCCCACAGTCTCTCTGCAGTCCCATCTCCTGCCCTACTCTTTATTCCAAAACCAAGGACATCCCTCATGGGACACATTTAGGGCTTTGGCTCATTCTGTTCTTCCTGTTTGCACTGTCCCTGCTCACACAAAATTGTAAAAGTCTGTCCATGAATGGTATCTGATGCTACTTGGGTCATAATCCCTTTCCTAAAGTCTCCACTGAGTAATCTCCCTCTTTGTATCTCTCCTATAATATTGTGCCGATTATCAAGGGTATTTGGGTGCTTGGCTTATCCCTCCTACCTGCAAGAGGATACAAACTCTTTAAGGGGAAGGACTTAGCTACATTCACTTTTATGTCCATGACTATCCTATATCAGTGAACATTTATTGCATTCAAATGATTTCATTAAGTCAGCCCAGAGATGGTCTGAAGATGTAACTCAGTGGTAGAGTTCTTGCTTAGACTGCTTCATACGTTAAGTCCCAAATTTTCAATTCTGTGAATATTTCAATGAAATCGACACAGGTGTATTAAAGTAGGTTGGAAATCATAATCTAAAAATAAAATGTACATATCACTCCATTGCTAAATATCAATTAATATAATTATAGCCTTATGTAATTATATTGTGCAATAATGTAATAATTACATATTGTATACTATATTTAAATTTTCCTACATGTTCCACATCTGGGATAATGGAACACAATGGGCTAAGGCCCTTAGTTCTCTTCCCAGTGCTGCAGTCCTCTCCTCACAATAGGTCAGTGAGAAAGTAATAGCAATAATCTGTGGTCCTGGGCTTCTGGGATGTTAAATAGGAAGGTTTAAAATTATTTGACTTACAAACCCAGTAATCCTCACCTTTTGTCTTTTAAGTGAAAGTTGGATCCTCCAACCCCAGGTGCCCAGGGCCACATCCCCAGCCCCACCTCCCTTCACTCACCTCCTCTGGAACATCACCAGCTTCTCAGCTTTCAGGTCAGACAGGTCCAGAGTTCCCCCCTTCTCTTTGACAGCTGGGTGTTTGCGCACAAGCAGCCAACCCACGTGAGAGAAGAAGAAGCCCCGACGGGAGTTGTGGGGGTCTGCGTCTGTTTCTGAGAACTTGTGGTGGGCACGGTGATCTCGGGCCCATTCATAAACATCGTTCTGGAGGGACAGAGAAGAGGAACGCAGGCCTGAGGAGAGATGCTCTGCTAACATTCCAATGCTTGGATGTCTGCAAGGGCCCACGGCTCTCAGTCCAAGCTCACAAGGTCCCCAGGAGTCTGGCTTTGGTGGAGGCACAGAGAGAATGAGGCAGGCAGCCTTGGGTCCTAGGGTGCTGGTATGTGGATAAACCTTTGGGGACCTCTATCCTGATGCCTTCACACATGGCAGCGCATGACTGTGACCATGACCACATTTCAAAAAGACGTCTGGGATTGTCTAGAACTCCTTCCAAACCTTCAAAAATGTACCAACATGTCCCTTCCTCCCTTTGCCCCTTAGCAACAATATCAGGAGCTTCAAACCATAGGGTACTAGGGCAGAGATGGTTATACAAATGTGGTAAGGACCTCAGATATTGTCAAGACAGAGGGGACTAATATGCTTTTGTTTTTCTCTTGATACAAGTTACACTCCATACAAACTATCCTGTTATCCATTGTTATGTCACAACTAGGAGAATTCCCTTCCTCAATTCCCTCATTCTTTTATAAACATGTGCCTCAACCTCAGGAGTTGACTTAGCCAACATAGCAGCCCCAGATAAGACCAGGAGGTCAGTCAATCCAACCTGGGTGACTCAGTTTCCTCATTCATAAAAGGGAGATAATAATGGGACCTACCTTCTAAGATGCTTGTGAGTACTCGATGAGTTAATCTACGTCAAGTGCACAGCACACAGCAATGCTATGGAAGGATCTGTTCTTATTACCTGAATCAGCAGTTCCTGAATCTCTCAGACATCAATCTCAAAGAAACTGTGGTGGGGGTTCAAAGACCGTCTCCTAAAGCATGAGTTTATTGTCCACTGTCTGCCCAAGCAAACAGGCTCAGTGTGTGGATTAGGTGACATGGCCCTTCATGATGAAAGACAACAGCCACAATGTGTGGGAACACAGGAATCTTAGTAATACTCCTGCACCTTCAGAGTCTTTCCTATTTGATCCTATTTCCTTTCCTAGTGACTCAAGTATTCCATGTGTGGTGCAGCCAAGTCTACATTTGAGATGAACACAAGAGACAGGAAAGGGCGATGACTGTCCTGCTGGGGCTCCGCTCTGGGTGCTGAGCCCCTCCACTTTGCCGTGGGTCGTTGACGGGGTGGTGACACAAGAGCTGAGCAGCACTGGCTTCTCACCTGGAATGCTATCGTGTCGGCAATGATCAGGAAGAGCCTCAGGGGCAGCCGCGCTTTGTAAGTTCGGTGGCTCCACAGGCGATGAGCTCCTGCTGTGATGCCCAGGACACTGACTAAATAGCACAAATATGCTGCCAGGACAAGACAGTGCAGGAGTCACCAACAGGCAAGTTCCATAGGGAAAGCACATCAAGATAACTCTCCTTAGCCAGAGCCATGCGTTCTTTGGGCTTTGGGTGAGCATCTGCCTCACCTGCACCATAGCGATGCCTGTGGCATTTACCTCTTGGAAAGCTACCACCACCTCCTAGTCTCTCCACATAGAAATGGAGACAAACTAAGGACTCCCAGGAACTAAGGAAGCAGAATGGCAAGAAAGGAATAAAACTCTCACTATTGTGTCACTCCCATTGTCTGTCTCCAGCACCTTCAATTAACCTTCTCTAAGGTGTTCAGTGCCTCAAAATATTCCCATAGACTTTAGGAACCAGGAACAAGTAGTTTTCAAAAATAGCAGCAGAACAGTCTGGGCACTGACCATGGGAGGAACCAACCCTGTGTTGCAGGGAACATTCAGGGGATGCAGCACTATGGCTATTTACCAACTGGTGCAAAAGCATTTCCATACTGTACCAGGCGGTGTGGCCCGGATGCAAAGTCAGCCCTGCACACAGTCATATTTGCAGTGTGGCTCAGCCTTCACCATGTTAATATTCTCATATTCATGGCACAACTTGAAAGAGACTGTAACTATTAACATTCCATGTTGCTGAGGGGGAAATAGATGCCTTAGAGATTACCTGCTTAAGGAGGGTTAGCCAGCTACGAAAATGGGAGCCTTGCTTTGAATCTAGGCTTTATATCAACAAGAAATTCTTGTTCTACCTCTACCATCCACCCTGCAAGATCTGTGCCCAGTTCCCAGTCTCTTCTCCACCAAGTCCCTGAGTCCAGTCAACGCTAATTCTAGACCACAATGAGAGATATTCAAAGCTGGTGTAGGAACACTGCCATACTGTCCTGCCTCAGCCTCCTCTAGGCCTGTGGGATCAGAAGGCACCAGATATGATCTCTAATGGGGAAGGGGAAATGGGTGTACCTATCTCTTTCTGTGTTTAGCAGCACTACTAGTCAGGTGCTCAGGCCTTGGGAGAAACTGTTAACAATGTTTCATTCCTAGAAGCCAGAAGGAAACAATGGATCCTAAAGGGCCACAGAACTTAGGGGTGGTTGAAGATGGTACACATTGTAACAAAGTATTCCATGTCCTTCTGAAATTGGAGATGACAATTTCCTTAAATAGCCCCCTCTTCTCCCCTCCTCCTCCTGTAATCCTCCTGTTACACCTATAGTGGAGCTAGAGCCCTGCAATCACCAGGAGGAAAGAAAGGGCTTTGGGTAAAGCAGAAACACTCAGCTAAGCTGCAAGGATCTGTTTCTTTTCCCCCATGGTGCTGATGGCCCTGGTACATTGGCATTGAAGACATGTGTCATCCCATCATTAACAGGAAAACTGGGATAAGAACCCAAGTCCTCTGGTGCCTATTCTATCCACACTTGTCAGTCCATCAAACAGAAGGCTCAGTCAGTAAGTGATTCATTCACTCACCCAGGGAAGGACTGTTAGTGTCCACAATTATGGTTAAACAACATCCCACAGGTTTGTTCTGAAAAGTGGTTTTGCCCTTTGGCCCTTAGTATAGCCAGAGATAACTCCTCAGCCCTCAGGGCTCTTCTGCAGTCTACAGATAGATGTCTCTCATAATAGCTGATTCAGAAGAAATGTTGGGATAACACACAGTGACCTAAGGAATAGAACCTTCCTTCTCCATCCTAAAAAGTACTGTCACCACTTGGTACCTGGAAAAACAGCAATCCTGAGAAAGGGGATTTTTCCTGTTGTATTTCCATGTGGCATCTGGAAAATTCTCTACAACAAAGCTCAAGGGACCAGATGTTATCACCTATTGGATCTAAGAGACTCAGAGCAAGACAGCCTCATACCTGGCTGACCAGCCCTTTCACCATTACCCTCCATCAGAGCCACCAGACAGTTCCCCTACTCATGTTTATTCTGGAAAACCTCTGGCTATCTTTTGAAGAGGGCATACTGGCTCCCCACCCTCAGAGAGCAGCAACTGGGCCCCTGGATCTCTAGAGCTCCCCCTTCCCAGCTCAGGTTTCAGAGGCAGAGGTGAATCTGCCAGCAAAGCGCATGCATGTATCCAGGGGGTAGGCCTGCTTTCAGCCTCCACCCATGGATCCCTGGAAGAGCTGAGCTAAGGGCACAAAGAGGAACTAGCACAGGAGGGTGCTAGTGTTAGAAGGTATTGGGTCCTTCACACCTTGGGGCCTCAGGAGAGAAAGGCAGGGTCTGGGGTGGGAGTGGAGGATGGAAATGCCGCATTTCCGCAATGTGATTTCTTTCTATGCACATGTTGATCGGCAGTTGCTGTACTCAAGAGACCTACCTGTAGTGACAAAGGGACATATCTGTTCAACTTGTGTCATGTTGTGCTTCCTCTATGACAAACCAGTCCCATCTGGCCAAGAGGTCAAGATGAAAACCATTTTGTGGAGGAGATTTGTGCTTGTCCCTTTCCCATGTTCTCTCCTCTGGAGCAGCTGCCCTTTGCTTTGTTGCCTGACTTTGCTCACATGTTGCTCATGAAGTCCCTGGTCTAGCATCTGGTTCCCATGCCTCCCACGTAGGGTCCTTGATTTTCTTAAGAAGTGCATGGTGGGGAAAGGCAGTCAAGCAAATGTCTCAGATTTCTTTCAGGGACAGCCATCTCTGTGCCACAGGCCTACACCTCAAAGCCTGCGGTACATGGTGGCAGGGCTCACTCCCAGAACCTATGTTAAAAGTGACACTCCTGCAGCCCAGTCCTATTAGGCTCTATTCCCAGCCCAGTCAGTCTTTCAGGCAACCAAACACAGATAGCTGGCTAATTCTGGAGAGAGCCACTGCTCCGTGTTAATGCTCTACCTCATTAAAGTGCAATGAAACATGGTTCACTGGTTGAGGTCAGGGAACCTGCTTACCCCAGAGCCAAGTGTAGAACTTGCAGGTGGGAACCAGTGTGACCCCGTACAGGGCTCCCAAGTGCAGCAGACCCATGAGGATGATGTTTCTCCAGACGTACTGAAGCTTGGGCCTGGGGCCCTCCTCGTCCTGGTAGCTGGG
>PVKS010039679.1:0-17095 GCA_004027875.1 Aplodontia rufa | reverse complement strand
GTCGAGTTGCTCCTTTTACAGAGGCCGTGGGACTCTGATTGATCCAAGCAGAGTGGCTAGCCTGAGTCTCGCTTCCTCAGGATTAATGATGGCCCACTCTGCGTGTCTTGTGATCCCCAGAGTGCTCAGGAGCTGTTTAGTGCTGTTGGCTAAGGACCTCAGGGAAAGGTCCAGATCTTTCTAGAGTTTTGTGATTCTCTGTTACAAGCACTAGAAGGGGACCAGCTTGAGGTGCCCAGGACTCCACCGCCTTGGTTATGTGAGGAGCTCAGAGGCTTAATTGAAACCCAGGCTGCCCCATATATTCCAAGCTTCTTGCGGCCGGTTACACTCCAGGGCTAGGGGTGGAAGACTCGCCCCGCCCACAGGGACACGTCACAATGGCGACGGGCCGCTGACTAGATTGATAGCAATCTCTCCCCAGCGCTTTCTGCAAGACTAGGCAAAGCAATGAGCAGTCAGTTCGCAGTGGTGCTTGGTCATGAAATTCAGACCCTTCCTCCGTTTCAGGTTGCAAGCCTTTGCCTGGCGCGCGCGGCGTGGCGCTGAGAGCCTGACAGCGTGTTTCGATGGGCAGGTCGCCCCGCCCCCCCAGCAAGGGCGCGCTGCTGCCGCAGCTGCCGCGCAGCTCGCAGGATGCGGTGTAAATTAGCTAATGAGCAGAAATATATCTGGACTTAAAACCGAGTTCATATATATGAAGAGTGGTCCAATTAGGGAGTTGGAGGCCAGGTTAGGGGATCTGACCAGGGGTAGCTTGGTCCCCCGTGAGGAAGTTCCACTCCCACCGGGTGTGGGGGTGGCCCTGCGTTTGGCAGCAGCTTCCTCGTTTTTTTGTTTTTTTTTTTTTTTGGGGGTTAATGCTCTTCACTTTTCCTTTGGGGTCAAAGAACTAGCAGGAGGCAATGCCTGCCTGTTCAGGGAAAATCGTCCTACCGTGGGAATCCACGTGCCGAAGCGCAGCCTGTGCTGACTCTCAGGAGCTTCACGGGGTCAGTGTCCCTGGGATAACCGCCATCTTCCATCCCCCCCTGTCAACTTTTCAGAACATCTAGAATTATATGCTGCGAAATAAATATTATTATGTAAGTTAAGAACAAAAAAAAGGAAAATTAATGAACAATGAGGATATGGTGAAAGAGTTGGAATACGGACTTTGACAAATGAATTAAATTGTAAAACAAATTGATCTCATAACATGGTGGGTGAAGGGGTAGAAAAAGGAAGTGAACCAAGTGACTTTGGTAACTTTGGAAAGCAATGCTTTCACAGAACGTCCTAAGGCTAAAGGAAAAGTGAGCTGTTCAAAAACACTGTAATCAGGTGGTAAATTTACTTCCCATCCAAGATTGAGATGGGAAATAAGAACTGAATATAATTAGGTATATATAATGAGAGACAGTTTTTTTGTTTTGTTGTTTTGTTTTTCCTTCACTCTTGGAAAAAGTGGGAAATCTAGAAAGCCACTTGAGATAACAGATTGTAATCAAAGGTTTCAACATGAATTCTTGGTATCTTTTATTAGATATGAAAATGATAGAATTCAAAGAGGAGTACGTGGACAACTGGATAGACTGATGACAGAGATATGTGTTACGATGTGGGGCAGAGGGAGATGCATATTTTCCACATACTTAATCCACAGAAAGAGGCTGGAAAGAGTGACACACCATAGCCGTCAGCCCACATAGTGTCCAGACATTTTCTAAAGTTGTTATTTAATTAGAGAACACAAGGATTCTTAGAGCACTGGTTGATTCTAACACTGCATAAGTTATGCTATAAAATCAATCAAGGCACCTTATATTGCCAGGAAATAAGTGGTAAATGAAATAATAAAGCACAAAAACATGCAAAAGGGCATAGAAATTAAATAGCTGTAAAAATGAGAGTCACAAAGTTAGGCTCGTGCTGCGTTCTAGCCCCCTTGCAGAAAATAAATATCTGTGACTCCATATTGAAATAAGTGAATAACCCAGTAAAGAAATGGAAGGAACAGCCTCCTCCTTACAATGGTTTTCTGAATGATAAATACAGAAGGACTGAGAGGAATGCAAAGTCACCCGTAGAACACCAAGGTCATAGTCACTGCTGGAAAAAATGAATGAATGGTGTTGGAAGCTACAATTAGTGGGGAGAAAATAGAGCAGAAACAAGATATGCACATAAACTCCTAATATATTTCATAGAATATTTAGTAAATGTAAAGAGAAAAAAATAGCATGTTTACCATGATGCTCCCATGAAGCACGACTTTAACTAGTAATTAACATCGCCAGAAATTCACAAGGAGATTATGCGTCACATTGTATGATGTACTGAAAAGGCTATATTACTTTTTCAGTAATGTTCTCAATATCTAACTGCAAAATAATTACAAAGAGGCTCCAGGAAAATACAAATTGAAAAGCAATTCATAAAATAATTGACTATGACCCTCTTGGAAGTTGTAATCAAAAAAAAAAAACAAAGAGAAAAAAACTATCTCAGCTGAGTTGGGTGGCAATCATCTATAAGCCCATTGACTCAGGAGGCTGAGGCAGGAGGATCAGAAGTTGGAGGCTAGCCTCAACAATTTAGGGAGGCACTGTCTGGGCTACAGTGGATTTTACTGGTTAAATCCTCAGTACAAACACACAAAAGAAACAACTATCTAAGATTATGGAGAATAAATATAAGAAAATGCACAGAAATCTGATGTAACTGAAATAAATTAGAACTTTAATTATTAATATTGTTCCAAGGTGAATTTCCTAGTTTTTACTAATGCTCTGTTTCTGTAAGATGTTAAGCCAGGAATAGCTGTCAGAAGGGCATACAGAACTCTCATTATAATTTTTCTGTAATTCTTTTGCCAGTCTAAAATTATGTTTAAAAATAATCATTAAAGCTGCTAACTTTGAGGAATAAAATATATATTCCAAATATTTTATTTCCATGCTCTTGTTTATGTCATGCAAACTTCACTTTTCAAAAAGGTACTTAAGGGACTGGAATGGTGGCTGGGTGGTACAGTATGTGCAAGTACACAGGTTCAAACCCCAGCACCACCGACACAACTAAGTGTCAGAGCAATGAAAGCCACATGAAATCTAAATAAAAATTGATTGTTTCTGTCTGTCTTTCTCTCTCTCTCTCACTTTCCCTCTCTCTTGAAAAAAAAAATAGCAATACTACTTGGTGAAATCCAGTAGTAAAAATAAGAATAAAAAATTTTTATACTTTCCTTTAATGTTGTATTCTATCTGAACAGTGTTTGCAAAGGGTAGCTGCTGTCTTCATGAAGCTAGAAGAAGAAATTATTGGTGATGCTTACCAAAGTTTTTTTTCCCATTGTTTTCCAACTTCATTATAGTTATAAATTTGTATAGCTAAGTAATTCTATAGGACTCAGGAAATCGATTAATAATGAGGGGGTGGATTTCAAGGGAAAAGACAAGATGCAAAGCCAATTGCAGTTGAGCCTTTCTGATTTTTCTTATTATTTGGGAGGCAACGTCCTGATCAAGCGTATATTGCCATTGTGCTCGATGTACAGCATGCATGACAGCCTCCCCGCACACCGTGCTTGAAGCGTCCCATTAGATTCCAGCAAACAGTCAACAGGGATTATTGAAAATAACATTCGCTTGACATTTTCCCAGGCTGCCATTAGTTTTCAATTTAATTGTAGTGTTTCTATCTAATCGGAGTCTGACACCCAGGAAATAACACAGGTGACATCAAGATGATGGGGACAGTTAGGTCCTTTCATTCAGAACAGTTTATTCTTGCACGACAGCTCCTCTGTCACCCTGGAGTTTTCAATTGCAGAAGATTTGGCTGTGAGAGAGGAAAGTTTGAATCTGATCTGCTCTGCCTCTCTTAATAATGTGCTTGGAAGTGACATGAAACTTTTCCAGCTCGAAGAAATATCCACTAAAAAAAAAAAGAAAAAAGAAAAGAACAGCAAAATAACTTTTCTCCCACAATGAATGCTTTAAACCTCTCCCTGGGAGGGGGAAGACAGCTTTAAAGAAAAAAAAATAATGCCTGCATTATTGAAATGCATCAACCTCCAAGGGATACATTGTCCATTTCTGCTATTGTGTGTGGTGAGACAGCCCTGCCAGAGTTGAGCTTTGTGGTTTTCTGGTAGAGGTGATGGAATTCAAAACGTGATTTTGAAGAAGACCTGACAGATACAATCTCATTTCATTGCTGGCAGTCAAACTAAGTTATAAAGTGGCTTTATCAGTATGGCTTAATTACAAGCTCAGAAAAGCTATACATGTTATAAACATAAAATTATTTTTTTAATTCAAAACAGAGGGCGTATTTCATCAGGCGATTTTTTTTAGAGCAATGCTGAGCTGGAGAGCAAATCTGTGAGACTGTTTTTCTTTTATCTAGTGAAAAAGGTGCAAGATTCATCATGAATAATAACACTCTGGAGAGTCCCGGGTGTGTGGTGGGCTGCTGGGGTCTCTGCTCCTTTTTCTCTGGCCTTCTGGCTTGGTGTAGTCCCTGAACACACTGATTCTGAGCTTGGTCATTTAACTTGTTTGGGCTAAGAGGACAGTAACTAACACAATTGGACTCGCCTCCTGATGCTACACATAGTAGTCTCTACAGTTGCCACTATGTCAAGATGCCCACACTGTATGTAGAATCAGTGATACCTGGCTCACCTTTACTAATGGTTAACCAAATCCCCAAAGTCGGGGTCCCTATTGATACAGACACTACTGACCTCAGACAAAACCACCAAGAGAAAGGCCTGATTTAGCACAGAATTAATGGCTTAAACAGAGGTTTATGATCTATTATTTCAACCCAATAAATATTGAGTGGGTTTTTGTAATGCTGCTAAATTTGATAGATATAGTAAACATTTACCGAATCACAAAGTTGTTCTCAGGGTTATGAAGTGATAAGGCAGACATAATCTTGTTTCACTCTGAGTCATGAAGAAAATATGCAGGGTGCATAGCATATTGCATTGGGGCAGAATATACAATCAGGTTCTTTGGGTCTGATTAGTGCAAAAGAAAAGTTATTGAAGTCTTTAGAATAATTTCTAAGAAGACAAAATGTGCTTGTTGGTTGGCTGTGAGATACTGGATCATGCATTTCATAAATCATAACACCAGCTCACGTACTGGGGGTTGATTCTATGACTCTACTGGACTGTTTTAGATCAATCTCCAACATTAAAATGTTTAAGAGTGTAAAATAGTAATAATGTGCAGATTTCAGTTGGATCTCAATTTAAATAAACTTGTAAAGAACTCTTTTTAGTCAATCATAAAAATGTTGAAACTGAGTGTACATTATTGTTAATGAGGAAATATTAATTTTATCAAGTGTGACACAAGCATTAAGGTATTTTTAAACAGGAATTCTCTACTAAAAATGCATAGGGAAGCATTTTCTGTGACTTGATTTGTTATCATGAATTTAATTAGAAATAGTTAGCATCCCCTTCCTTCAAAATGAGGATGCCAGATGATAAAAACATGGCTGATTCTTAATGATAGAGAATAATTATGGGCTCACAGTTTCACATTAGGCTATTATTTTAAAATATGTTGTTGCAACAATCACAATATTAACCAAATATTAAATATTATGACAAAATTTTCAAAAGTCACAGCATTAGTCTGATGAAATTTCTGTTTTAGCTTCTCTTGGAGGTGGAAATCAGAGTCTAACAGTTCTCTCAACAATGGAAGAGCCTAGCATTCTTGAAATAGTTTGAGGAGTTGCTAGCTCAAGAGGGGGGTGTTATATTTTCTGCTAATGGTGAAGGAGAAATTGCAAGCATGATATTTTCCCTTGATATGTTGAGCAGCTCAGTCTTGTCATATTCCATAGTCATTTTTTTTATTGTTTCTGAAAGATCTCCGCTAAGAAGCCTTGATGTTACTTTGCAATACTGAATCAGGATTGACACTTTGCCTTATTATCCCACAGTTCTACATCACGAAATTCCTCTCATAGCTTTCCATGATAAGAGTGCAATGGTGTGAGAAAGAATCTACTAAACTGAAAACCATCTTGATGAGAAAAACATAGAAACCTAAATATTCAAATGAAGTAATAACAGTTAGTCTTCAGTCAACCACTAAGACTTCTGCCAGAAATATTTGGAGTTCCAAACACTTGAGATTGGAAAGGAGGCAAAATGCTAGCCAACAAGTATTTTTATGGTCAAGCACAGAACACAGAAATTGGACTATAAACATGCCGTATAGAAATCCAAAGCAGAGGATCTTAAACAAATCTTATTTTATAAAATTCCTAGAACACAAAAATGGTAAAGGTCCTTATAAGCCATGTTGTGAGAATTGGAAAACCAATAGAAAAAAATTAGGAGGGAAATGAAGTGGATATTTTTACATCTTTTAATTATACTTAGCAAAGCTGATGGGAGAAAAAAACATGACATGATAGATGTAAGGTAATACTTTAAATTTATAAAACAATGTTTTCAAGAACTTTAAGCTTCTAATGTAATCAAATTTCACATTAGAGGTATATAGAAAGATTTAACATGTTAGAGGTATGCAGATAGATTTCACAGGCTGTGGAAACATAAAACATATCCTTAGGAATTCTAAAATGATATAAAAGTTATCAATATATCAACTATTGAAATAAAAAACAAACATCTTAAATCCTGCAATTACATTTAAAGGTTAAAATAATTAGGAAGTTATTTGAAATTTCCAGATATTAAGAAATTTTGATAAAAATGTTGCTTCAAAAATATGACAAAGTAATTTTAGCAATTTCAAAATATAAATAAGTATATTGGATTCCCATATTTAGTAGTACATAATAAGATTTCATAGCTGATTAAATAAAACATTGCTAATGTAATCAGAATTTATCTGTAAAATGTATTGTTTGGAAAATATGTGAGCAATGTAACAGTTTTCAAATCCTAAGTTGAGAAAAATGTTTGCATATTTTGAAAATTCTTATTAACTCTAGAATCAAGTTTTGATTTTCCAAATTTTTTTTGGAATCTATGCAAAGTCATTTTTAAAAGTCACTACTCTTTATAAATATTAACAATTTATCTTTTATCATCATATAAAAATCTAATAATAGATTTTTTGCAGTATTCTAAAATTATATAAAGTAGTAAACCTGCTCCCTCAATGACAATAGCTTATGTCTTAGAGAGAGAATAGGTGGGGTTTTACCTGCATAACACACACAAAGAGGCATCCCTGTAATACATGAAGAATACAATATTAGTGGGTAGGAGCTATGAATACTGAAGTCATATTAGATGCCAAATATGGATATCAGTCAAGACAAAGAGGGAATTTAAAGTTCATGAAAAAAACACTTCAAGAATGATGGCTTAAGAACCTGCAAAAACCTGTTCTTGCATAAAAGCAGTATAGAACACCAGAAAAACACTCTAAAAATCAGCCAGTTTTAGCCAGCTTTTCACTTCTGTGACTATAAAACCTGACAAGAGCAATTTTAGAGGAGGAAAAGTTTATCTGGGGGTTCATGGTTTCAGAGGTCAATAGATTGCAGGCTCCATTCCTCAGTTCTCGAGGGGAGGCAGAACACCTTCATGGAAGAGTGTGGTGGAGGAAAGTGCTCAAGACATTGCAATCAGGAGACAGAGAGAGAAAGCTGAAGCTCAGCACACCAAATATATCTTCCAAAGATGCGCCCCACCTCCCCCAGCCATATGCTACTAGCCTACAGCTACCACTCCATTAATTCCTGGATGTACTTTTCAAGAATCATAAACTTAGTGACACTCTTGCTGACTCTATTCTGTGACCTCTCATCCCAAGTCTCCCACAGCCTTAACATCCACTGGACAAATTGGACTGGTTTTGAAGTTTCCAAAAAGACTGACATCCAAGAAATTCTACCTATTTGACCTGCTTGGCACAAGAACAAATAAATGAACAGCAAAAAAATAATAAAAATAAAAAATAAAAATTTCTGGGAAAAGCTCCATTCATAGGAATTGTCTTTATTTGACCTGACTCAGTACTCGCTCAGAACGAAAGTCCTATACTCATAGTGTTTGTCAAAACTAATCAGAAGGAATTATTCAGCCCTGTATCTGCCTGAGGCCATGATACTCCTAGATCAAAGTATAAACTCGCCAAAGAGTTCAAGGTAGGATCTGGGGACTAGATGTACATACAAGCCTTTGAAAGCTCCGACATATTCCTGCATATTTAGAAGTTCACTGATATGTGCAGAGATTGTGAAAATGGCTATGAAGGGAGTGAACAGGTCCTAATCTTACACGGGCGGTTGGTCATCTACATGAAATGGAAGTGGAAGTTATGACATTTATAAAATGCATGCCTCGTTGTAAAAAGAGGAGAGACAAATTAGTTCCCAGCATTTAAAGAAATTTCAGCGTAACAACAAGCTTATCACCAGGTTAACTCAGCAATTTCAGCAACCATGCTGAGTATGTCAGATTTCTCCCAGGAAATCCATTAAGGAAAAAGACAGCAGCAACAGCAGGTACAACGCAGCTAATGACAGTGTAAGATGCCTGGATGGGCATCTTATTTCTAGAATTCCTCCTTATACTTACTTGAAGTGTCCATTTTCAACAAGAAGTTATGAAAACTACAAAGAAACATGGAAGTCTAACTTATGTACCAGGAGAAAACAGCAAAATCACTGTGTCTGAGAAAGCTTGGATATTGTCTAAGCAAACACTTAAAATCAAGTGTAATGATAGTGTTCAAAGTTAAAAAGGAAAACTTATGTAGTAAGTTAAAGTATAAAAAAAAGATGGTACCAAATATAAGTTTTTAGAAATGATAGAAAACATTTTAAAAAATCAAATTGAAATTTTGAATTTGTAAAGTACCATAACCAAAGCATAAAATTTTGCTACATAGGCCCAAAAGAAGAGTTGAGCTGGCAGAATAAAGAAAGCAAACTTAAAAAGGAGACAATAGAAATTATCTTTTCTAAAGAGAACAAAGAAAATGAAGACAATTTAGCAGTGATTCAGTAACCAACAGGAACACTATAAAGAATACTAATGTGCGTGATGGGAATCCAGAGTAGAACAGAGAAAAAAATGTCAGAAAAAATATTTGATGACCTAGTGACTGAAAAATTTCCAAATCTATTTAAAATAAAAGTTACATATTGTTGATACACCCCAAACACAAGTGACACGCACCTGTAAACAACATAGACAAATGGTTAACAGTCAAAGATAAAGAGAGTTTTGGATGTACTAATAGATACATAACTTTTGTTTCTGTAGATTGCCAGGGGACTTATTAAGAACCTCAGAAGTTAGAACTTATTGAATTATATTAAAAGTGCTGAAAAATGAAACTTTCAATCACGAATTCAATATCCAACACAGCTATTGTTTAAGAATACAGAAAAATAGTAAGCATATTTTATATTCCTAAAGTATTTTTAACAAAATAAAAAAGTGAAAAAATTCCACTCTTGTAGAACTGAACCAGAAAAATTATTTCAGCTATTATTTAGGCGGAAATGAAAGCATACCAAGCAAGAACATGAATCTAGCTGACAAAGAACAGAGGGAAAGATAACTTCAAAGGTAAATATAAAAGAAAATATGAGTTACTTTTCTTTGTCTCTTTGTAATTCGAAAGACAACCACATACAACAATAATTATGTACTTGTATCAGCAGGTTTATAGTGTATAAAGATGAAATTTGCATGACATTAGTGATATAAAAAGAGGAAGATGGTGAAGGGAGGTAAGTTGGAGAAAAATTTTTATACTATACTTCTGAATGTAAGTTGCTATTATTGCAAACAAATTTTTAAAGTTAGATGTTAAATATACTTCAGGCAGGATGATGTAGGCCTGTAATCCCTGCTACTTAGGAGGCTGAGACAGAAGAATTATAAATTTGAGGCTAGCCTAGGAAATTTAGCAAGACCCTGTCTCCAAATAAAAAATAAAACAAAACAAAAAAATGGGGGGCTAGAGCCATTGCTCAGTGGTTCCAGTGCTTGCCTGGCATGCATGAGGATGCAGATTTGAATCCCAGCACCATGTACACAATAAGGTCTCTGAGCAATGAAATCCACATTAAACACTAAATAAAATTGATTCTCTCTTTCTCTCTGTCTCTCTCACTGTACCTTTTTCTTAAAAGAAAAAAAAAAGCTGGGGAATGTAGTTTAGTGGTAGAGCAATCCTTCGTTCAGTCCCCAATTTTGAAAGAAAAGCAAAAAAGAAAAAAAAAGATGTTAATTACAATACCTAGAATTACCACTAGAAAAGCCAAATAAACATCTGCATGTATATTTGACTTTCTATATACACAAATATAAAGGTATATGATATATACACAATAAATGTATTATATATGTATATAAACACAATCAAAACTGCACTGTACAAGTTCATGTTCTCCAGAGAAGCAGAACAAGTATAACATCTATTTATATCAGAGCAGATTTATTAGAATAGCTCACATGATCAGAGTCTGAGAATTTCCACAACGGCCCTCTAGCGAGCCAGGGAAGTCAGCATTGCCGCTCTATTCAAGATGGAAACCTTAGAACCAGATTGAGACCATCCATGGAGCCCATTCTGAGTCTGGAGGTTGGAGACCTCTCCTGGCGTGCTCCTGGTACATGTCTGAGCCCAAAGTCAAAGAAATCAGGAGCACTATGTCCAAGGACAGAAAAATGTGCTTGCTCAGGAGGAAAGAACAACAAAGGGCAAAGTAGCTTTTTCCATCAGGATTTTAGGCCTCACAGACACATCCAGAGGTGTGCTTCACCCATTCGCTGGGCTTCCTTCAATCCAATCAATGCCCCAAATTAATCATCACAAGTACTAATTAGAAGCAGTAATTAAGAACCAAGATAGTTATAATAGAATAAAAGACACAAGACAAATATAAAATTAAATGGGACCCATTAAGTTAGCTTATCAGTTATTAAAATGTCAAATATGTTAAATATTTGAATCAAATGAAAGATATATCTATACCTCTCTATATATATATGTATATATATATAGAGAGAGAGAGCACAAAACTGCCAGAAATGAAGGAAGAAGAGATTTAAAAAGTTTAGAGCCTCAGTAATCCACTTTTAATTATTTTATAGGCCAATTAGCCAGAATATCAAAAACTGAAAAGAAATTTTGAACAACTCTTTAAATCTAAAACTCTGTAGACATCATATATTTTGTAGGACACCTCACCCTTCAATAGTATGATATAGATATTCTTTTCAAGTACATGTGGAAAATTCTGTAGGACAGAACATGTTAGATCATAAGATAAACATCAATTTAAATTTATTGATTTCAAAGAAACAATTGCTGACCATGATTCAATGATAAGAGAAATCAATAACAAAAGGAAATGCAAGGATTAAATAACACACTACCAATAAACAAACAGATCAAAGGAGTAATCATAAGAAAATGAGAAAATATTTTAAGGCAAATAAAAATGGAAATATGGGGCTGCAGCGGTGGCTCAGTGGTTATGGCCCTTGCCTGGCATGCGTGAGTACGCTAGTTCAAACTCCAGCACCATGTACACAACAAAGTCTTGGAGCAATGAAAGGCACATGAAAAACTGAATAAAATTGATTTTCTTTCTCTCTCTCTCTCTCTCTCTCTCTCTCACTGTCCTTCTTTCTTAAAAAAATGGAAATATGATTTACTTAACATAAGATTCAGCAGAAGAATCAGTGCTCACAGGGAAATTTAGAGCTGTAAATATATTTAAAACAAGGATATGCAATTAATTGCTTAATTTTCCACCTTAACCAACTAGAAAAAGGATAGCAAATACAGCCCAAAACACATGAAGGGAGAAAATAATAAAGATTAGCAGGAAACCAATTAAATATTTTTAAAAAGAGACACAAAAATCAAGGAAATTAAAATTTGGTTTTTGAATAGACAAAATTCACAAATTTTTATCAAGATTGATTGAGGAAAAGGACACTGAAAAAAGATGACTCCGTTTGTGAAAACAAGATGTAAAGCAGTGACATTATTTTTGTCATTGCAGAATAAAAAAAAAATTATGATGAAATACTCTGTACAAATTAGGTAACATAAATAGAATGGAAAATTTTCTAAAAAATAAAAACTGTAGGAACTAAATTTAAAAGTTAGGGCAAAAGAACACACTGCAGTTATCTGTAGAGAAATAAAAAATTAACATATTTTTTGCTTCAGAAATAGTACAGTAACATATTAAACCAGTGTTCTTGCTGATAAAAACATATAAACATAGACATATAACAGAAAAAAAATTTCTTAAAATTATTGTACAGTGTACAAAGCAGGCAAAACTCAATAGGATGCAGTTCATGAAAAATTAACCACTGTGGAGTTTCTCATTCATGTATTGTCCCAAAGGAAACTCCTGCTGGGAGTTGCACTGCTGTGGTTTCTTTCTAATTTGGTCTTCATGCCTGTGTTCTGACAATGACTATAAACTCGCCCTGCCCTGGCCAGACTGTGGGTACTTGTTTGTGGATGTTTACAGAAACTTCTTTTTTGCTACCAGATGACATATTATCTAAGTGTGCAACACATGATCAGGTGTCCCTCCCACAGGACACTATAATGTGCTAGATAGTGTCTTGGCTCGTATCTGAGCTGTGCCCAAGGTATTCTTACCAAGAAAACCTCTCTCTGTAGAGAGCCCTGACTGGAAAGAAAGTGAGGTTCAGGTGAATCTGTCAGGTGAAATACAATAATGAAGTGAAATCAAAGTTCATGAAACAGAAGAAATTGAGTAATTTCATATATCAGAGAGATTAGGGTGTTGACAGTAGGCCAAGGGGAAATCCTCAGGTGGCAGGAAGTTTATCCGGCTTGAGGGAGAACCTGTGGGATTATTCCTTTATGAAAGTGTATTTGCATATTCCTTATGTATTCCTGCAGGAGACACAGATTGGTAGTTTAGAGAAACTCCTGTGAGAAGAGTACAATGTATTTGTATAATTCAGTTGTTACCTGTTAGATTTTAACATAGCTGCTGTGAGGTGGGCTGAGTGATGAGCTACAAGGCTTTTGCCAACAGAAAGGGATGTCTTACCTAGGCCAAAGGTGCATAGCATGTCTGGCTTTGGAATCACTTATGCCACATCTAAGGAGGATGCCAAGGCCACATCTTCATTATAGAAGGTTTACAAACACCCAGCACGTGTGCAGTAGGATGTCATGGTGCACAACAATCAACTACACACAGAACCCCTTTCAAGATGAATGTGCTAGATCACTGCAAGAACTGTGACAGCAGCGTCTTCTTGTGTCCAGTTATTTCTGACTTTTGATTACATTATTCACAAGAGTTGCCTTAATTCCTCATAAAAATAAATTTTCTGTGGTCATAAAATATAATTGGCAAGACACATTGGTCCATTTTTAAGCTACATCTGTGATCACAATTTAGGCTTATGTTAGTCAACTACCACACATTATAACATTGTTTTTAGGACATGATATTGCAGTGGATGACACTGATCCAGCACCAGGATTTGTGGGGTTTATTTTTTAAGCAAATTATGAATGAAATCAAAAGACAAAAATGTTGGCAAGGGTATGGATAAAATGGAACACTTGCGTAGTGTTGGTGAGAATGTAAAATGGTACAACCATTATGGAAACTGATATGGAGGTTTGCAGAAAAATTAAATACAAGTCCAAATGATCATAATCCCACAATTGCCTATATAGCCAAAAATTAAAACCATATTCTTTAAAGACACATTTCTCTACTTCCATGTTCCTTACAACATTATTTATGATTGCTATACTATGAAAACAGCCCCATTGTCCATTCACAGATTAATAGAGAAAAGGTGGCATGCATGAAGGGGAATATTGTTTAAACGTAAAAAAAGAAGGAACAATTACTAACTCTTACAATGTGGTTAGACCTGGAAGACATTACGATAAATAAAATCAATTACAAAAGGGCAAGTACTGCACGATTCCCCTATATTATATTTAAAATAGTAAAACGAATAGAAGCAGGAAATAGAATAACAGTTTCCATGGGTTGGGTATGATAAGAAATACTTTTTATTCAGTGGGTGAAAGTTTATGGTTATCAAATGAGTAAATTCTAAAGCTCTGCTTTACATCATAAAGTCTATGGTTAGTGCCTCAGTGGTGTGTGCATAAATTTGTGTTAAGAGGGTAGATCTCCAGTTAAGTGTTCTTTACCTACACACACACAGGAAGAAGGAATTGGGGAAATTTTAGAAGTGATGGATATTTTTAATACCTTGAATATAGCCATAGTATTACAAATTCATGCATATTTCTCAACTCATCAGGTTGTATATATTAAAAGTTCAATTTTTCTCATATATCAATTATGCCTCAATAAAGTTTCAAAAGGAATTATCAATAAAAGTTTGAACAATGTCAAAATAGTGAAGAATTATTTTCAATGGACTTTATCTCTTTTTCTTCATCAACACATTTGATAACTTAATATTATTTGTTTTATTTAGGGCAAAGTGTTGCTCTCCGTACATATTTGTAGAAATCAACTTGCTATGAATCCGTGCACATCTGAGTGCAAAGAAAAAGTTTTCCTGATCAAGTTTTACCTTTATTAACTCTTACTATGTCCATTTATTTTAAAAAGTGGAGAGACAGATGAGAAAAGGACAGATGAATGGGTGGTATTAAGTCTCAGTAGATTGGAGTATGGACATGTGAGAACCTAATTATATAGAAATGTAGAAAGAGAATATTACTTTGGAAACAGTGCTATTACAACATTTTTATGCCTAAAACTAATTCAATTAAATTGTGGTGCCTACTTCTAAGTTATTTTTTACTTCTTTTAATTATTTCTTTTAATGTCTGAAAATAATTGATGCATAAACACACCTCTGAAGATTATGCTAAGGTATAATATATCATTAGCATGCTATGATAGTGCAGGAAGAGTGAAACTGTGCAAATAGAATTATCATTTCAAAGAGAAAATCAAAATTTCTAAGAATTCTTTTATCTTCTCAGAAGAATAATGGTTGCAGGGAATACCAATAATCACATCTGAAAATCATAAAAAGGCAAAATTCATATCTGAGGAATGTAGGAGTGTTATTACTTTTACTGTAAACCCACATTCTCAATAATAAAATACGTACATTTCAATGTTAAGTCTCCATCAAAATATATGTGGCACAATTTTCAATAGATGCATTTTTTTCTTCCTTCCAATCTTGATACATAGTTTTCTGCCTAAATGTTTTCCTTATCTTCCCTTGTTGTACTATCTCATAATGTTTCTGATGAAAATTATATTTTGTTATTATAATTTCAATATCATTAAATATTAAAAAAAATGATGAGGGGACTCATGACACATGGACCAACATAACTTATTTATAAATTAACAGCATAGTAACTTTCTGGAAATTTCTGGAAGTTGAAGACTTTTCAATTTAGGACTTTTAATATTGTATTGTTATAATACACTGACATTTTTAAAAAATGCTATGTTTATGTGCTTCCCCTTAAATATTTTAAATGATATCTTTCCTAAAATTGAAATATACTCTTTTCTAGTAAACAAAGTTCTCATCTTCATAGGTTTATTATGAGAATAATTGAAAAATAAAGACAATCTTATAGTTTTAGACTTTTCAGTGGAATTTGTCCTTTGGCTGGAAATATCATTGTTTGAATGACTAAGTGATTGTTGGAAGTATAGTAATGCAAAAAACCTAAGTAAATGTGCAGAGAGACAAAAAATCTCTCATGAGGGACTAAAGGGGCAATTCACAGTGTCAAATACAAAGTGAATTTCACCGTCTAACTTCATTTTCTGCTACCTTATCCTTGTCATACTGTAACCACCAATGACCATCATTCACACTGAATTTTTCTTTATTTGATGTTATAACAGTTTCTGTCAATCTGCTTTTGGAAAGAATTCTCATTTAACCCATCTTCACTTGCTAACTGCTTCCTTTTCAATCATACTGAGAACATTACTGGAGAAAATGAACTGTCACTTAAAAGAAAATCTCATTCCTGGCACATATTTTCAACAAATTCAGGGCAAATTACTTTTAAACAAATGCTATATTGTTATCATTCCTCTGTTGACAGCTTTGTGCTTTTTCTACTATAAAAGTGCCCATAGATTGTTGAGTGTATTTTTAAATTTTTACAATGACTCCAAACTTTTTATTTTGGGAAGATCTTTATGTTAATGTCCTAAGTAAAAACAGAAATAAGTAAAATTTGCTGAATAGTCTTTCACTTATGAAAGAAAAGTAAATGCTTATAAAAATGAGCTAGCATATTTATTAATTATAAACATGCAACATTAAATTATAGAATTAATGAGTAGTAATTTTTTCTGTTATTAACTCTATTATTCCTAAAATCTTTTAATTTAATCCTTAATGAAAGTGCTAACAAATAAGTTCTAGTAAATTTTCTGCAACATATGTTCTTTGAACAAGGTAATTCAGATGAAATAAAAAATTAATTTCTAAAAAAATCAGATGAAGTGGAAAGTCAACTTTCCTTTTTAAAAATAAAGGCCAAAATTAGTACCTCATGTTTGAATTTTTAAGTTTTGATTCTTAATTTCGTTCTAGATTGTTTCAATTGTGTTGGTGTTTTACAAATGACTCTCACATGCAACCAAATAATTGTGAAGATTTTTATACAATTAAATATAATTATATATTATGTTAATTGAATATAATTATACATTATGTAATCATGCATACTCGAAATTGTCCTTCTTTACTAGCCCCCTTTTAAAAAACTACTGGGTGTGGTGGTACACACATGTAAACCAAGCAACTTGGGATGTTGAGACAGGGGGATCTCAAGTTCAAAGCCAGCCTCACCAACTTAAAAGCTCTAAGCGAGACCCAGTCTCAAAATATAAAATAAATAGGTCTAGAGATTTGGCTCAGTGTTTACGTGGCCCTGGGTTCAATCCCTGGTACCATAAAATAAAAAATAAAAATAAAAATGTATGGTGAGGGGGCTGGAGTGGTGGCTCAGTGGTTCTGGAGCTTGTCTGGCATGTGTGAGTAAGTGAGTCGGAACCCCAGCCCCAGCATCACATACACAATGAA
>PVKS010039678.1:0-17095 GCA_004027875.1 Aplodontia rufa | reverse complement strand
AAACAAACAAATAAATAAAAACTTGTAAAGGGAGAGAGCAGAATAAAGAGGTGACAGGAGAAATATCTTCTCCTTTAATCATAGGTTTGTGGACGTATGGGATTCTCTAGAATCCAAAATGCCTTTACCATGATTTTTAAGAAATGTGAATAAAGACAAAGGAATTTTACTCTACTTTTTGTTTTATGGTGCTGGAGATAGAACCTAGGGCTTCACACATGCTAGGCAAATTCTCCACCACTGTGGTACACCCTAGTCTTTCTGTGTGTCTTTACCTTTAGCTATTTTTTTTTAGTTCAACTATTGACTCATTTACCATGAAAAGAGCTAGTTCACATATATTTTTGTATAGGGTATTCTATACTTGCCAAGAGAAAGTCTTTATTATAAATTGCATGGTATCTCTATTTCCTATTTGATATAATATGGAAATTAGGTAAGCAAAAAAGATACCTTGAAAAGTAGAAAATTTGAACAGACCTTAGGACAGAACTATACCCATCACATTAAAAGCGTGATATTCTCCATCTGACATCTTGTTTAAAAAAGACAAAATTGCTGTTGAATTATATTATTCCTACAAAAATTCTATTGAACAATATCACAATCCTGAACAAAAATATCCCATGGGATTTTATAAAATCACAGTTGCTTTGAAAGTAAATGACAGTTTAAGTGGAATTATCAAGGTGACTTCCACTATCACTGTTATTTTTGTCTGCAGTAACTAATGACAACCTTTTCCCATAGAACTGAACATAAATTAAATGAAAGCAATGCCACTGGCTTCCAGTAATAAATAGAAAGGAGACAGTAATGGGGACTTCCTACTGTTTTTCTTTGCTAGTGTGTCCTAGGAATAAGGAAGAAAGCATATCTAGTTCATCACTCAAATTCTTATGAAATGTACTCATTTTCATACCACCCCAAAGATAGACTATTGGTGTATTTTAAAAATGAGCAATTCTCACATATGATGAGACAACTCACAACATAAAACTTAAGGGAAAATCTGCATTTTTATACATTTTAGGTTCTGCTGAAAGAATATCAGCTTTGTAACTTTAATGAATGAAATATATCTTTCCAAAATAATCATCACTTTCATCTATATTTGAAATTTGAAGGCTAATTCCTCAGTTCAGTTTAAAATATTTGAAGGTGAGGCAATATATCAGTTTCTTCAGGTGGTAAAGTTGACAGACTTTGAATATGGAATCAGAAGCAATTGTTTTGATTCCATTTAGTAGCTGGGTGCCCTTGGACAAATCAGTTTTAGTTCCCTGAAATGCAAGGCAAGGATGATAAGCCTGACCCTTCTGGTTTATTCCGAGGCTACGATGGACACCGTATTTGGATCAGCTGTTCATAGTACCACCTCAGACAGTTTGTGTGTCTGCTCCTTCACGCCCCCTCCCCTCGCCAGCTCCCCATTCTGAGCTTTCAGCAATCTCTAAACCTAAAAGCACTCCAAAAATTTTTGGTTTGTGGTTTACTCACAATATTTCTAAATATTTATAAAATCCATGTGGTTTCAATATCAGCATAGATAATCTTTCAATAAATGTAGCCTCTCATTTGTCATTTGGCTTCCTCTTTTCTAGTGATTTATTTTCCCTTCTACTTTCCCTCAGACCCACATTATCATGGTCATTTGCTAGAACTTCTTATCATGAAGACACCCAGTCCCTCTTTAATTTCGGTTTTTAAACCAATAATCTACCACCTGGTGATTTTTTTTTCCTTTTCTCTGCTTAGTAGCCATCTCCAATAGCCTCGCCCTTAGATCCTTTCTTACCCAATTTAAATGACATTATTCCTTGTCATAATCGTCCCCTACATACATTCTAACTCCCTTTCCCTTCTCCCGCGTTGTCTTACTTATGGAGCACACACTAATTCTTGTTTAAAGGCATTATTACCTCCCGTGCTGAGAAAGCTGAACACATCTGTGTGGAAATCCCCGGCCATTGACCTGGCCTCATTTCGCGTCTCTGCTCAAAGCTGGAGTAGGAGTCCAGTTTTATTGAATAATCATTCATTTCATAAACTTGCTTCTCTCTCTAAACCTCAACTTTCCTCTCTCATTTTATGTACATGAGTATACTTCGTGTTCCACTGGGGAACTAGAAATGATTGGCAGTATTGTCACCAACCTTTGCTGTCCCACCTACCTGTTGAATCTGCTTCCCTACTGTTAGGGTGAATGAAGCATTGAGACCTTCAAGTGTCATCCTTCCCTCTGAAAACTAAACTTAATTTCCTTTCCCTTATTTGAGTTAATTATTCTGAAATCTTCCCATATTAGTATTTTTCTTCTCTTTCTGGATCTTTTCCATTACTACACACATATACATTCTATAATTTACACTACCTACCTTAAACAAACTTCCTCTTAATGCTACATCTTTCCCCATTTACTGCTCCATTTGTCTGTTTTGCTTGGCAGCAAAATTTGTCTGTTTTTTTATAAGATTTTTTAAAATAAATCCTTCCATCCCATGCTCTCTTGAACCCATTCCAATCCATCTTTTGTTCGTATCACTTCAAGACAACAATCTGTGCAAGGCTGCTCTCAGCTTCAGTGGCTAAATGCATGTCCAGCTTTCACCTTACTTCAAATATGGTTGAGCCATCACTCTGTTGAAGCACTTCTATATTGCTTTTTTCACCTCTCACAGTGCTCTTTCTTGGTGTCTTCTGCTCATCTTTTCTTGTTTTTTCTGACCTCTGAGATTTGGATTGCCCTACATACATATCCCAATTTGTACTTCTTACCTGTAACTCACCCCCTTGATGATATCACTCAATTTCATGACCTTAAATATAGTTTCATATTTTTTGTCTCCAGTACATATTCTACTCTGAAATTCAGTTATTAATCTAAATGCTTATTAATATCTCTCCTTACATGTGTAATAGGTATAATATCTGAAGGGCATCTCAGACATAAAATCTTCATCCCAAATTTGCTCCTCATACATTTTACTGTATATCCATCAATGAATAGCAACTAATATTCCAGTTATTCAAGCCAAACAACTTACAGTCATCATTAATAGTTCTTTCTTTCCTAAATATTATATTCAATCCATTAGCAAATCCTGCAATTCTCTCTTAAAAATATGTCTAAAATCTGAGTATTTCTAATTATCTCATTAATTACTACTCTGGCCAGTCCAACACCATCTCTCTTGTAGATTGCAATAATTTTCTAACAGGTCTTCCCTTTTCCCACTCCAATTTCTATTTGTCACACAGCAGCAATGATCCAGTTTAATATTGTCAGGTCCAGCACTCCTTAGCCTTCAGTGGATTTCTGTGACACTCAGATTAATTCTCTCCTTCCCTTAGTCTTCAAGGCGTTGACTTCTTTGACATCATTTCCTGTGTTATTTATCTTTATTCACTCAGCTTGTGGCTTCCTTGCTATTATAAACTATGACATGCATATCTCCCACTAAGACATTTTTAGTGGATAGGATAAATATAGAAGTCTAATGATAATTTATACTTAATACTAAAAGTACTGGAGAATACTTATACATGAAGGGACAGGTCCAATATGCATTTTGGAAAGTGAATTATGTGCTAAAATTATGTAGGATGGATTAGGGATAGGAGAGACTGAATGTAGCTTAGTAAAATTTAGGTTTTTTTTTTTTTGAGATTACTGATGAGTTTTGGAAGAGAAGTGAGATGGCTTTGAACAGCACTTGCAACAGAATTGAAAAGCTTACCCTCACTTAGTAAGCTGGATTGGAGAATTCAGAAGTGTCAGAGATGGCAGAGGCATCCAAGCGGCTATGAGTACTTTCTGAGAAAAAAAAAGAGTATAGGACATCCACTTTTCTCAGTATTGCTGCTTATAATAAAGTACTATAGACTGGGTGGCTTATATATAGCAGGAATTTAATTCTCACAATTCCAGAGATTGGAAGTCTGAGATCAAGGGCTCTCATGGTCAAGTTCTGGTAATACATTCTTCTACATGCAAATTGATGATTTCTTGTTGTAACCTTATATTGAAGAAAAAGAGTGACCTAGATATCTGGAATTTTCTTATAATGGCACCAATCCAATTCACAAGGGCTCCATCCTCATAATTTAATTACCGTCCCACAGCCCCATCCCCTTATATTAGAAGCTTGGACTTTAAGATGTCAGCATATGAATCTTGAAGGGGCAAAACATTCCATCCATGTCATAGTTCTGTATCTGTTTTTGACACTGGCCCTTATTATCTAATACAGGTCATGATGTTTGGCTCTAGTCTGCACTTGGTTCTTGAGTGAAGATTGATCAATCAATACTTTGCTGAGATCATCTCCTGTCAAGCACAGGCTTCTCTTTCTACGTTCTCAAAAATATTTGTTAAAAAGTGAATTCATGCTCCAAGAAAATACATTTTACTTGCAACAAAAGTCACCTGAATATGATAAAATAGTGACCTAATAAGCACACAAGAAGAGCAAATAACCAGCCACTCTGAAATATCAAGTGTTCAATTTGAACATTTCCCAAGTCTGAGGTTTGTATAATGTTTAAGAAGTAATGAAGGACTTTTTAGTCCCCTGTCCTTTGGACAACTCTCTCTGTACCCTGTCCCTGGGCATTTGTTACTGGCTTTAATGTTTCTGTGTCCAACTCTGTGCACTGCTGAAAGAGTCTGGTTTCACTCTTCTCATTGCTCACTATGATCCAGTTATCTTTTCAAGTACAGGACTCTGATCTTGATTCCCAGCTGCCATGTCCACACCCTCTCAGGAGACATCTGGCGAAAGGTTCATTTATATATCACTGGAGAGAACCACTTTACAAACGGAGCTATGTGTGTCAAATATCCTCCCACTTCCTAAGAGGCCAGGGATCTTCAGACAGGGGCTCAGAAGCATTTCATCTGCAGAAGCTGTCATTTCTGAAGCAACACGTTTGAAGCTTTGAACACCAATACTTATATCTGTTGCCCTTGGTTCCCAAGGCTCTGATGAATCAATGATGTTATCGGGATAGTTTATTTAAAGACAGCTTTTACTGTTGCTGTGCAACTGTAATGCCTTTTTACATGGCGGGCAATTCTTCTGTAGTCAAAAATTATTTTATTTTTCATAACACATTGCATGTTCTCTTTCTCTCTGCATTTCTAAGCATGCAAACACAAAGAAGGGAAATTTTTTATGATGCATTTTAACATTTCACAAAACTTTATCAGTTACTATGGAAATGTAGGCAAGGGAGAGACAGAACTTCATTATTTATATTTGGTGTTTCCACTGTTGATACTTTGTAGGGTTGTTATTATTATATTATTGGGTATGGTAATGAATTGTATTCATTCTTTTTATCATAATGTATGGTTTATGGAAGTATTAATATAAAGTACAGAAAATAAAATCATTAGAACTAAAAGTAATCTCTGCTACAATTATTCACATATGCAAATATACACATGCATCAATACAATTATTTCAAATTAGTACAATATATTATTTTGTAACATGAAGAATGTTCCAATTAAATTCATTATGTGATCTAGGGATATACTTATTTTCTGCCAAATGACCAAATGAGAAGAATTAGAAATTTTGGTAAAAATAATGGGGAATTACGGAATTGAATACTATGTGCTTATATGCACACATATGTGTCTGAAAAATGCCATGTAGTGTATGTTTACCATATTTAGAGATTATAGATATAGTAGAAAAATTCTACATGAACAGTACTGTTAAAATATGTGCTATTAAAATCTATTTATTTTGCATAATATTTTCTTGCTTAGATATATTTTCATAAATTTCTAGCTGGTCTTTATTAAAAGTATTTCCTGTATATAGTTATAAATTATGGCTTGACAATGAACAATTATGGCTGCTATGATTTGAATGTCCCTTCCAAAATGCAAACTGGAATTTATTTGTCCTTGTGAAGGTATTAAGAGGGAGAGAATTTAAGAGGTGATTAGGTCATTGGCATTGTCCTCATGGATGCACTAATGCAATTATTGTAAAGGTGACTTTGTTATTGTGTGAGGGCTCCAGATGCAAGGGTAATTCGGGCCTAACTTCCCCTCTGTTTCTTGCAAGTTATCTCTCGCCCTTCTAACACATTAGATGCAGTAGGAAGACCCTAACTCTAGATGCCAATACAATGCCCTTGAATTCCATAGCCTCCAAAACTGGAAGCCAAACAAAATTCTGTTGTTCATAATTTACCCAGTCTGCTATGTTCTTTGATAGCAGCAGGAAATGAACAAAGACAGTAAGGTTCTTAGACACTGACTTGGAAATTCTGGGATTAAAAATTGTAATAATTATTATGATCACTTAAGTGGAAGAGAGGGTGGAAGTCAAACAATGTTGTTAATTTGTAGAATTTGCTAGCAATACAGTATAAACTGGCTAGACAAATTAGTTTTGTACCTCATGATTGGGTACAAACAATTTTTATTGTGTCTGTATATCTAAAACTGACTACATGATCTGTTAACTTTCTTTGGCTTCCAAATGAACTTCCGGCTTACATGAAATGCTTTATCATATCGCTTTAGTAAAAGGATTAGAAGGAATTGTTTTTCTTAAGCCTGCTTATTTTCAAATGTAAGCAATACAAAAGATTATATCTGAAAATAGTTTATGCATTAAGAATATTACTTGCCTCCAAATGCAACCCAAATAGGAGGACTGTTTAGTGACTTATAATACTTTGAAAAATAAGCCCTTTATGTGCAACGTAGCTCTTCTAAAAGTAAAAATGCTGCTGAAAATTTCCTTATATTGCTTAAATATATGGAACTACAAGCAGCTGGATATTGCAAATAGCACTGCATAAATTATATAAACTTGAATAGAGCAGATTTGAAATGAGTAGGAAGAGCAACTATCATTGGCTTTTCAAAGGAAGTATTGCTGTTTGACAAAATACCATGCACTTCCCAAAAACATATGCTAATTTGTAAAGTTTGGATCTATTCCTCATGGGCCACATTTCCATAGAGGAATTAGAGACATTTATTCACTGAAATTTTAGTGACATATCAGCATCTAGCACAATTTTGGGTTAGGGCATATAAATCAGAGAATAATGATTGATACTTCTGTTAACAAAGAGTGAAATTTATGTTCAAAGAATGAACTAATCTTGAATTTTGGACTTAAGAGGTATCTTTAGATATTGATAGGTAAAATAGTGTTTCATGAAATTAGGATCAAATTCTGATGTTGAGATATTTATAGTATGAGTTCCAACATAAGAATCAATATTTACTTTTCATTACAGTATTTTCTATATTGGTATTAAAAATACGTATTAGTTAAAGTAGTTATATGCTTTTTATAGCATTGAGTTAGAAAAACAAGCAATGCTTATTTTTTTAATTTATGAATTCTTTAATAAATATGCTAGTGACTTTAAACATGTGACCATTTTGATTAGATATAATCTTTGAGGAATGTATATACATTCTCAAAACCTCTTTTTGGAATTTGATAAGTTGTGAAAATTTTCTTTGAATGATTACAATGGAGATAATCAGTTATTTCTGAGAGTAGGGAACCATAATTCTCGAAACTACTCATCTGACATAAGTATGAACTAAATTAAAAATCTCCAGGTTACTTTAAGCCAATATCCTTTTAGTAAAAATAATTAACTTTACTTTTTCCTAAAAATAAAATTTTGTGCCCGCTAAGGAATTTTGTACTTATTAAAATCAGCTTTTATTTTTTTTACAGTTGGTAGAAACTCTAGTTTAAATATTTTTCTTTAATAGAATTTCTGATCGCATAACTTTATTTATTGTGATCTAAAAAACTGTATTAATCTACAGAGAAAAGTAAATGAAAGTATTAGGTTTCTTCTTCCTTTTCCCCCCTATGGTTTAGCTTACATGCATGCTTTTGTTGCTTTAGATGCACACACTTTATTTTTCTGAGATTATTTACTCATAGTAAAATACAAGAAGACACCAGCAATCTGAGACAATAAACTACCTGAATTATGCAAAGGTTTCTGTGAGACATGGTTCTTAGTAAAAAAAAATAATAATAATGTAATAAACTAAGATAGGAAAAGCTACCAAAGAAGCACATGCAAAAGAACTCAGGAATTTCAATTTGACTAAAAACTCAGTATGAATCAAGAGCTACATGCCTGCCTTTAAAAACTAAAGCAAGCTCTTTTAGCTTTGAAATGTGACTGAGATTAGATGGAGGTATGGGGTGAAGGTACCATACATTAAGAGAAGTAGAAAGAAACTGAGATATTTAGCATAGTGAAGAGAAAACTCTAGGGACAGGTGTGATAGCTGTCTTAAAATAGTTGAAGAACTTCAGTATGGAAGGATGATTAAACTGCCGAAAACCATTTAGACTATTTAGACTATGAGGAAACTCGGAGATTATGTGATTTTGTGAACAATACTAACCTCTTTGGGGAATAATGGTTATGATCATTAATAAATTACAATTAACTTGACATTTTATGACCTGCTTTTTGAAAATCTCTATTATCAGTGACCCCAATGTTATCTGTGTTCACCAGCAGTGGTAAAAACATCTGAAAAGTGATGTTGAAGGAAAGAAATCTAATTGGACCTTGGGGATTTGGAACGCTCAGTGGAGGTAGTCCTTTATAGAAACTGTGCTAAGCATAAGCTTAGAATCCTCCAGATCTTGGTGTCTATTTATCTATATATATTCTCTTCATGGTTATACCTGACATCTAAGGGATAGCATCTTGGGCTTATATCATTCATTTGAAGGTTCTGAAGGAAGGATAAGACTAATTCTTAAATCTATTATGGTAAAATGATGGTAGTGCTGACTATAGACTCTCAAAATCTCAGTAATTGCCACAGTGATGTAGGGCATCTCTAAATATAACATTGGGAAACTCATTGCTATTGCAACCAGCAACAGTATAGCATTCAAAACAGAAGACAATATTTACAGAACTATATTTCCTTCCATATTTTATGAATAAAATGATTGTTCAGTACCCCAAGATTAGGCATATTCTTATCTTTAGTGTATATAGATATGTTACTTCAGTGATAATAAAGTTCATCAAAGTCCATTGCTGATGGCATATAGCATAAAGTTCAGTCGTTAAGGACAAATTCCAGTTAATAATGAACACTATCCATTAATTTGGAGGAAAAGGGCTGATAGAAAGGTAAATACATGAGGTAAAAGGGTCATTTGAATTAAAAGGATGTTTGGAACACCACTACATTAAAAGAAACACCAAAATTGTCTTTGTAGAAACCACCTGGGTAACATCACTGATTCTTCTGTTCAAAGAAATTATGTTCCTTGGGGACTGGGAGCAACAGATATAAATGCTGGTTTTCAGAGCATCAAAACTGCTCTTTTCATAGAGGGAAGCTTAAGGAGATGAAACAATTCTGAGCCCCTGTCAAAAGACCTTTTGGCCTCTTAAGAAGTGGATGGAATTTGACACGCATTGCAAGGATTGATAAAGTAGGTCCCCTGAGATGTATTCAACAAGAGCTTCTGACTGATGGCAGTTGTTCTAAGCCAGCCATTTCTGTAACTCTTTAAGAGTGTGTGTATGTATGTATATATATGGAAGGAGGGAAGGAAAGACGCTCTAGGATAAGGGAAATATTTGCAAATAGAAAGCATTGATGCCCCTGTTTTTCTAGAAACAAATGGAAATACAGTATAATAAATTAGACTAGCAAGGTGCAATAGCAGCTGATTTTTGTGTGTATTTGAGGTGACTTAAGAAGAGAACTACATAAGAAGTTAGAAATAAGATAATTGGTTGTAACAGAAAGGAATGATTACTGAGGACAATCTTGTTGTTAAGGTCCGTATCCATCATTCCTACCACTTTTCATTCTGTTTGAAATCATGGAAAACTTGTACTTGCCATTTAACTAACCATCTGAAAAGTAAAATCAATAATATTTTCCATTATTTTTTTCATTTCAAAAAGTGAAGCGACCTTACCAAGTTTCCTCTCTCAATTGAGGCAAATAGCATGTAAAGAGAGGATGTGCGTTAAATTATGTCAGCAGTGGAGGAGGTGAATGCTCAGTGGTGACTGATTTGTGCTCTCCTGCTCTCAGTGTTGAACACACTAACTGCTGTAGCACAGGTGAGTTGAACTAAGATTAGACAACTGTGTGTAGCTGCCCTCTGCTAGAAGAAGGCTTAGTCAACTTTAAGGAAGGAATGTGTTTCTTTTATTGTAGGAAACGACAAGAAGGGCAACTTGGGCGAATAAATTTCTAATCTGTATTCTTTTCTACACCTGGCATTTTTTGGAAGCAAATAAATATAGCATCAACTGAATGTTTTGTGCCTACTCTATAAAGCCAGGTATTGGATTCTATTAAAACTAAAACAAAACACAAGTCACAGCTCCTATTTCAAATCCTCAAATTTCATTCCTCTGCACTCCTCTGCTAGTTTAACCAAGAACAGGTGGAGACAGAGTACCCTGGACACTTCTCAGTGAATGGTTGCTATATGCTTGTATCGTGCTCTGTAGCATGGTGGCCATAGCTAAGTTTCAGAATGGCAATTTAAATTAAAATTAATTAAGATTAAAAATAATTACTGATCCCTTTTTAATTTGGTCATATCATACTAATCTTATTTCAAGAGTTTAGTAGCCACGAATGACCAGTGGCTATTGTCTCAGAGAATGCAGAGACAATATTTCCTTCACCCAAAAAAGTTCTAATGGACAATATTGCCAGGTATGCTAGGAAAAGAAGAAACTGTGACTTGAAGGTCAAGACTACAGGGTTTGCGCCAGGCTCACCACAATTATGAATGAGCTAGAACAAGTTACTTTTTTCTCAAATTCAGTTTCCTCCTTATTGAAATGAGGAATTGGCTTGAAACCTTATGAGATCTGTTCAGCAGTGATATACTTATACTAAAAGATTCTGTTACAAAATACATCCAGGAGTTACCTGGGATCTCCTGTGAGTGTATCCTTATTTTAAGAACTTCTAAATGCAGACTTGAATCAAACTGAAATTTGACTTTGTTTTCTTGAAGGGTCAGACTCATTCAGCTTCTAATAAGCAAATAAACAAAACTCTTTAAAAAGTTGTTGCTGATATAGAGAATTGTCCAATACATAAAAATGCAGTGCTAAAAGATTTTTCATAATCTGTATTAGCAGCCTTATCAGCCAATCTACCAGGGTCATTAGAATTGTAAATACTAAGCTTATTTCAGCAGCTATGACTGAAATGAAAGTTTAAAAGAATAACATAGTTACATTTGTGATTTTATTGAGAAATGTTTTCACTAGGGAACTCTCAGCTTATCGGATTAAAATGGTAAAGAGACCTTTTACTGCAAGAGCTCTGACAGTTATCCCCTTAGCAAAGTTTGCTTTTGTGATAATTATACCTACTCTTGTTTACCAAATGAATCACTTTTCAGTGCTGCTTTTAACCTTGACTGGTTTCCCTTTGATGATTATTTTTTTTTTTTGCTATGATGAGATGTTTAGAAAAACCCTGCACATTTTGCACTACTTTTTTTTCAAGTGATATTTACTGTTATTTCCTTTTTAAGTGGCTTTCCAAACTTTGTTTTAGGGGGGCAGTTAAAGGTGGGGGGAGATTAATTGCGTTTGTCTTTCATCTGCAAGAGGGTGAATATGGGGTGGTTGGTCTTGAATAATGATACCTAATTTCCATTCCTCCCCTGGACACAAGAGGTATCACCAGACCCACAAATGCCTGTAGGAGGAAAGGTAAGAGGATTTACAGAACAATGGATGAAAGAAATATTTTCCCAAGTCTGGGTCCATTTGGTGAGGTAGGCTTTCTCACAGAACAACAAAAATCACCCTAAAAGAGAACATTCAAATAATGAAACATGTGCTGGAGTTTGAGTTCATGTTTTGCATATTCGGGTGATTTAAAATTTAACACTTGGAAATACTTATCAAATGTTTCAAATTCCAAAGTAGAAGGTACTTATAACATACTCTAGGGCTGTCTTCCCAAGATGGGCCACGAAAGATTTCTTTATGATAGTGGTAGCAGCATTAGGGGCAACAGAAAAGTGATGCAAGAGTGTTAGGAAGTTCTGGAGGTATCATGGGCATGGTCATTGGGACATGAGGCAACACAGGAGGTATCCAAGGAGGAAGCAGCCACTAGGCCAATCTAAGTAACATTGGAGCAGGAGAAATGACTTCAGTGGCTTCTGAAATATGGGATCAAAATTAGAGGTCAAAGGAGATTGGGAGAGGAGAGATGAAATCCTAGTGATGAAGTCTGTCATGGTTCGAATGTGAGATGTCCCTCAAAATCTCATATGTTCTAATGCAGTAAGACTGAGGTGAAATGATTGGGTTGTAAGAGCCTTAACCCAATCCGTGAGTTAATCCCCTGATAGGGATTAATTGGTAACTGTACGCTGGTAAGGTGTGGCTGGAGAAAATGGGTCACAGAGGTCATGCCTTTAGGGTATATATTTATATCTGATACTTGGAGCCATGCCTTCCGCCATGATGTTCTGGCTTACTTTGCATCCTGAGGAATGGAGCTAGCCTTCTATGGACTAAGACCTCTGAAATCATGAACACCCAAATAAACATTTCCTCTTAAATTGTTCTTGTCAGTCTCTTAGTCTCAGAAATGAAAAAGGTGATCAAAACAAATTCCTAGTGGCTACTCCAAGAAGAAAGGTCATGGGGCTGGAGCAGTGGCTAGGTGATTGTTGCGCTTGCTCTGCATGTGTGAGTGTGTGGGTTGGAATCCCAGCACTCAAGTACACAGTTGGGTTTCTGAGCAATGGGGGCCATGTGAAACACTCAGTGAACATCGATTCTCTCTCTCTCTCTCTCTTTCTCTCTCTCTCTCTCTCACTGTCCCCCCTCTCTCTTTAAAAAAATAAAGAAGAAAGGTCATGATGAAGCAAGTCCCCATGGTGCCATGCTCTTCTGACTATCCTTTTCTATCTTTTCTGTAGATTCTTTCCCCTGTTATTACTTCCTAATTATTGTTATCTCAATTAAAAATTTTTTTTCTCATTTCATATGCCTTGAATAACTGCATGTATTGTACATATTCAAATACCATCAGGATAGTAGTTAGACCCAAATGTATATTTGCAGTCTAAATTTCCTCTTTAGACTTCACCTAGAACTAACCTATAACTTAAATTTGTCTATTTCTTTTCAACTTCCATTTTTGCCCTTTTCCTCTATTTCCCCTTATGCTAAATTGCTTCATTCTCTCAGCTACCAGACAGATATATCTAAAAGTAATTGATGATTCCCCTACCATCCTAAATTAACTATCCCCTAATATCAAACTGAATTATCAAGGCCTTTGGCTTTGACCCTTAAAAGAAGGGAGATAGTAGAGTAGAGGCCACTGGGGAGATTAGGGTGAGGGAGAAGGCAAGGAAAACGGTAAGAACTGAAGAATGAAGTTGACCAAATAATGCTATATGAAGGTACGAATGTATCACAATGCATTTCACTATCACAATAGTGCACCAATTAAATCCAAATAAAGCTGGGCATGGTAGTGTACACCTATAATCCCAGTGACTTCGGAGGCTGTGGCAGGAGACTTGCAAGTTCAAAGCTTCAGTCTCTGCGATTTAGTGAGATCCTAAGCAACTTAGTGAGACCCTGTCTCAAAATAAAACCTGAAAAGAGCTGAGGATGTGTCTCAGTGGTTAAGTGACCCTGGGTTCACTCCTGGTATGAATGAATGAATGAATGAATGAATTTAGACAAATTGAGTAGAAGAAGAGGGTCAGGGTAAAGAAGGTGGGGAGGGAAAGAGGAAGAAGTACTGGGGACTGAAATACAGCAAACTATGTTATATGCATTTATAAATATGTCAAAATGAACCACTATTATGTATAACAATAATACACTAATAAAAGCATTTTTTAAAGCCCACTGAACTAAGAATAGAGGGAACTCTCTCAACCTTTTAGATATTCTTGCAAAGAATATCTAAAATTATATATATATACATGTATATCTATACACACACACAGACATATACACACACATATACTCACTTTTTTCTACTGCCCTTGATGAGCATACTTTACCTATTTACTTTTCATAAGGTCTGTACAGTAGCTTTCTAAGTATCTCACATGATGTGGGTTTTGTGTCTACAATTCATATACTGTAAAACCAGAATGATCCTTTTTGAAATGTAAACTAATTCATACAATACTCCCATCCTTAAGACTCTCAGCAATTCCTCACTGTCACCAGGAAGAAGTTTCTGCTTCTGTCAGTGGCAAGTGAGACTAATCAGGAGCTCTGCTCTCCCTGTGTCTTCTCACCTCATCCCTGGATATATTCACCCTCAAGCGCAAAGCTTCATACTGACTCCTTTTACTTCTCTGAAATTTTCACATGTCGCCTTATCTCTCCACCCTACACCTTCATACATGCCTTTGGTCTCTTGTCAACTTCTTATTCTTCTGCAGATATCCTCTTCACCTTTCGGATCTTATTTATAAATATAGCTTTCTTCAGGATAATATTCCTGAACATTAGACCAGATTACATTCCCTCCATAGTAGTTTTCTGTAAAACAGTGCACTTCCGCCATCATCCAAACAAGATTGTATTAGATTTTTAATAATCCATCTTTCTGATAGATTATAAATTCTATTAAAGCAAAAATTTTGTTATTTCTACTCAATTTTTTCCCCAGAAGTTGAATCAAACTTTCCAATACATAGGAGGTATTGAAGTCGGGACACAGGATATAAATGGACATATGTACTACACATAATATACATAGATGAACATTCCTTAATCAATTCAACAAATATCAATATTCATGCATCAGAAACTCATATAAAAAGATAATGGCCTGGCTGGGCATGGTGGTGCATATCTGTAATCCCAGTGGCTCTGGAGGCTAAGGTAGGAGGATGTCAAGTTCAAAGCTAGCCTCAGCAACTTGGCAAGGCCCTGTCCCAAAATAAACAAAAGGGCTGGAGATGTGGGTTAGTGGTTAAGAGCCTCTGGGTTCAATCCCTAGTACTAAAAAGCAAACAAACAAAAAAGAAACACATTTATTTCTGCCAGATATATTCTCTTGGATAATATTTTGTTCTTCTGAATTCCACACTAAAAATAGCAGGGTTTAGTGGGTGGAAAAATAGAGGTAGGCAAAAATTTAAAAAAACTTTTATTTTTTAAAAGGGTGTTAATTGAATTATCATTTAGATATCTGAAAATACAACATAAACAGCAAAGCCAGACAGCTCAGTGAGGCTAGTGTTGGCCTCAGTGGATTTTCTTTTTTAATGCCAGAAGAATAGAGTAGAAATGCTGACCTTTGGGCACTTGGATGGCGCAGACACAGTTGAGCTCTGATCCAGAGGGGCTGCCATTTGGGTTCACTGTAGGCAGAGAGGATCCCAGGAGCTAAAAACTGCAAATTCAGGCATGTAACATCTCTGTACAGCCTTACATGAACTTCTCATTTTATTTTTCTTAGAGTTAAAAGGATTTCTATCTGTGTAGCCACTGAACTGGGGGCTTTTGTCTCTTGATGAAAGTTATAATTCTACTCTGGCTATTTATTTCTTGGGGAAAAGAAAAGTACATGTGAACTTCCATTACTTCCTAGTCTCAGGAAGTATGTAACCAGTGTTAGAGTGTTATAGAAATACATGCTGGAGCAGAGCAGACCATATTTTCATGCTGGACAAGTGATATTAGAACTGCATTCCCTTAACTCCTCCCAGTTCCCATAGTCGCTTTCAGAAGGAAAAAAAATAGAAGTCAAAAATTAAGTAGGTGTTATCTCTTCTTCATTCATTGTGGAAAACTGAATGCTTTATTAGAAGTATACAAAAAATGCTTTGGAAGTGCATCCTTCTCTATCTTCTCCCCCTATGTGTGCGTGCATGCGTGTGTGTGTGTGTGTGTGTGTGCGTGCGCGCGTGCGCACGTGTATGTGTGCTCATGCACACATGCATTTGGGTTAATTAGAAGGCAGAATTACTTCAAGTATTATGGAATAAGAGATTTAATGTAGGAGGAACTCCGTACACAAGCATAGAAGACACTCAGGAAACAAAGGTCTGAAAAGGAATGCTAAACCACTGATGACAGCAGACAGACTGGAGTACGCACAGGTATCTGGGAACGTTGGTCCCTCTAGGTGCCCATGCTCTGTGTGGGGTCTGTGATTCCATCAGCAGAGCTGGCATTTGGGGACAAGAACTCTATGTGGAACCGGAAGATCAAGGATAAGCTGGAGTCTGTTAGCACTTCTATTGTTATTCTCATGTCCTACTGTAATGACCTTTGGAAAAGAATGGCTCTATCTTCAATCTGCCTTCTAAATGATGTGAACATTTCTCCTGTGGAAAATTCTACTCTGAAGTCATATAGGCAAAGGGATTCTTGGAAAGGGGATATGTAGTCACAATTTAGGCAAGTTAACATGTAAAATACACCCCAAAGTTAGCCTGCGGAGGGAAGTGAGTGTCAAATTGCAGAGAGCCTCAAAGGCCGAAAAGCAGGCAACAAGCACTGTATTCTGAAGGGAGAATGCCTTGCTGACGCCTTTGTTTTTGTAACATAACAACAGGGTGAACTGGATTGATGGGAGTTATGGAGTTCAGTTATGAATCTCTGTAATAAGAGACTGTGAAAATATTTTGTGGAAATAAATTAAGGGTGTGATATTGAAAGGAAAGAAGGGAAAAATTTTTTTTTAAATTTTGGTCAAAGCCATTATTTGAGTCTATGTAAGTGACCTTTAGTTCTAAATGACCTAAAAGTGAGACTAGCCTCAGATAACCCTGTCCTCCATTGTTCAGGTATCTGTGGGTATTTGATCTTATAGATCTCTTATAGTGGGACACTTTTTCTTCTTCAAGACTGGATTCTGATATGAAATCACCAGTGAATATACTAAAATTATGTGCACAATATCTCCTTTCCTTACTCACAACACAACCTCATGATATTTATTATTCTTTTAAAATTTTTACTTTAGTGTCTTTTCCATATGCGTGTAACTCTGTGAAGACAAAGATGTGTTCTGCTTTGTTTATTGCTCTATTTGTGACCTTTGAAAACAAATGAT
>PVKS010039677.1:0-17096 GCA_004027875.1 Aplodontia rufa | reverse complement strand
GACCTATTCAAAGAAAATTATCAAACACTAAAAAAAGAAATTACAGATGACCTGAGTAGATGGAAAAACATTCCATGCTCGTGGTTAGGCAGAATCAACATAATAAAGATGGCCATTCTACCCAAAGCCCTTTACAGATTCAACGCAATCCCCATCAGGATACCTATGGCATTTTTCAGAGATATAGATAAAGCAATTCCTAAGACTTTTAACCTCGTTTTCTACATTAAATCAAGGCAGATACTAAACCTCGTTTTCTACATTAAATCAAGGCAGATACTAAATTTCCAACTTCCTCACTATGGGCCAAATATTGGGCCCATGTTTGAATCAATCAAACAAGCAACCTGTAAGAGCCCTTTCTTACTCCCCAAGCTGCAACCTTAAATGTAGCTTAGTGAACTCCTATGAATAAATTCATCTTGATCCAACTTTAGTTGTTTTCCATCACTATCCCATACCCTCCATATCCATCCCCACATATGTTCCTCAGATTTTTATCTATCTAAATTAGAAAATTGAAGTAATTCTTTTGGAGTGCAACCAAAGCTTTCTCATGCAATCATATTTTGTACCTCACCTGTAGGGACTTCTGGGACTTTAGTTATAGGTTTAGAAGTTGTCTTGCATGGTGACTGTGATAATGAGGGCTAATCTATAATGAATTCCTCAGGCAATGAAGGGTTACTACACCCACAGTGGAGACAGCTCATTACCACTGTAGGATGGGAACACTACTAGCACTTGGCAGGGGCCAGGGGAGCACTGCTTCTATTAGTGCTGATGGGGACTCATTCCTCTGGCAGAAATGACTCATTAGAATTCAGACTTCATGAGATCTTCCCACATTCTCCCCTTCCAATTTAAGGAATTCCATTCTTCTTAGTCATTTCATTCACTAATTTTTTTTAAGAGAGAAGGACATTGAGAGAGAGAGAGAGGGAGAGAATCAATTTTTATTTAGTTTTTTACATGGCTTTAGTTGCTCTGACACTTTGTTGTGTATGTGGGTGCTGGGGTTTGAACCCGTGTACTTGTACATGCCAAGCAAGCACCATAACTGCCGAGCCACCACTCCACCCGCCATTGCCTTCACTGTAAGAATAGACATTATGTGAGTCTGTGAGTTCGTTCAATTTGCTTTGCAGTTCAACCCAAATACAGGATGAGATTCTGTATTTGACATTCAGTAACTTCAGCCCTGCTCCAGGAGACAAGACAGGAATCTCCTTCAGGCAGAAATGGGCACTTTCAAATAATTTGAAGGTACTTAATCTGGAAATATGAATTTCTGAGGTAATCCTTTTGGTTCATCACTTTGTTCAACTGCATTAGGCAATCAACTTTATTATATTTACTAGATTTCCAAAACAGTTCCAAGGTATCTTATACATAGTTACCCTGCTCTTTTTTTTCGTAAAAGTTGTTAATTCAGAGTATCCAAAGGGAGCAGGGCATGGTGGCAAACACTTATAATCCCACCTGCTCTGAAGGTTGAAGTAGGAGAATTGTTTGATCCCAAGAGTTTGAAAGCAGCCTGGGCAATATAGTGAGACCCTCCATCAAAAGAAGAAAAGGGAGAAAAAATAGGAAAAGGAGGAGAAAAAAAGGAAGTGGAGAGGAGAAGATCTAGAGAAGGAATTCTACATATCTCCATTTCCTGACACCACAACTCTCAGAGCTCTGTTTACTACTGGAAATAGTCATTAGCATCTTAAAATCTAATGCAATTAGAGAGGCAGTTGTAGAAACCTCAGAATGAATTTGAATAATTCATCTGTAAAATTCTGTTCCTCTGTAATCACTCTTGGTACCAAAAATCTATCTTAATTTGGACTGCTATAATAAAATGCCACTGACGAGGTGGTTATACAACGATATTCATTTCTCACAGTTCCAACACTCAGAAGTACAAGATCAATGTTCTGGAACAATCAATTCCTGTCAAGGTTCTTCTTCCAGGGTTGCAGATGGCAACTTCTAGCTGTATCCTCACATAAGGATGAGGGAGATCTCTGGTCTTTCTTGCTCCCCTTAAAAAGGTACAAATCCCATAAGCTCTACTCTCATAACCTCAAATGAATGCAATTACTTCCCAAAAGCCCTACCTCCAAATGCCATTATATTTGAGTTTAGATCTTCAAACTATAAATGTGATGAGAGTCACAAATATTCAGCCCATAGAACCAGCTTGCCTAAATTAATAGCAACAGTAAAAGTTTATTAAGTAGCTCTATATGTAGAGCTAATACTACTTTATATAAATTATTTCTAATCCTTAAAAAATTTATAATATATGTAATAACATTCTCAGTTTTTTAAAATTTTTATTAGAAGTAAATAGAGATACAATTGAGGGGGAAACATTATCAAACCATCAGTAACCAATGTATATATACTTTGTTATCCAGGGGTGATGCAATAACATTATTGACCACCTTGGGTTTCACCTGTTGCAGTTTCCCCCAGAAGAACTCTTGCATTAAATGGGTATCTCGTAGAGGAATGACATCTGCTTCTGAGATGGTTCCCCCATATTCCCGCTCTCTAGTCTCCTATGAGTTCTTCAGACACCCTCCCCCCTCCCCATCCCCCTCCCTATGCCTCTGAGTATCCTAGGAAGCCATCCCCCTATTATGCTGGGAATCATACAATTTGAAGATATTGTTAGGTTAGCCTTCTAACCTACTGCTTTCCCATGTATTCTAGCTTCCACAAATGAGAGATACCATTCGGCCCTTTAGTCTCTGAGATTGGGATACTTCACTTAGCATAATTCTTTCCATCTCCATCCATTTGATATCAAAAGCCATAATACCATCTTCTCTAAGCCGAGTAGTATTCCATTGTATATATGTACCAAAGTTTTTGTATCTACTCGTCGAGTGAGGGGCATTAGGTTGGTTCCATAGTCTAGCTATAGTAAATTGAGCTGCTATAAACATTGAGGAAGCCACATCGCTATAATGCGCTGATTCTAACTCTTTTGGGAAAATACCAAGGAGTGGGATAGCTGGGACGTAAGGTGGGTCCATCCTTAATTTTTTGAGGATTCTCCACACTGCTTTCCATAGTGGCTGAACAAGTTTGCACTCCCACCAGCAGTGTAACAGTGTTCCTCTTTTCCCACAGCTCCTCCAGCATCTGTTATTGTTAGAATCTTTCATTTTTTCCACTCTAACAAGAGTGAGGTGGTATCTCATTGAAGCTTTGATTTGCATTTCCCTTATAGCTAATGATGTAGAGCATTTTCTCATATATTTATGGGCTTTCTGGACTTCCACTGGAGAGAAGTTCCTTTTGAGTTCTTTAGCCTATTTATTGATTGCATTATTTGTGAGTTTGGAGTTTAGTTTCTTTAGTTCCTTGTATATTCTAGATATTAGGCCTCTGTCCAAGGTGTACAGGCAAAAGTTTTCTCCCATTCTGTAGGTTCTCTCTTGATGCTCTTGACTAGATCCTTAGCTGTGCAAAAACTTTTTTTAGTTTAATTTCATCCCATTCATTTATTCTTGATTTTACAGCTTGAGTCAAGGGAGTTTTGTTAAGGAAGGCATTACCGACTCCTATATGCTGTAGTGTGGACCCTACTTCTTCTTCTAGTAAGTTTAAAGTTGTTGGCGTAATATCCAGGTCTTTGATCCATTTTGATTTAATTTTTGTGCAGGGTGAAAGATAAGGATCCAGCTTCAGTTGTCTACATATGGCTGTCCAGTTTATCCAGCACCATTTGTTGAACAGGCTATCTTTCTTCCACACTATGCTCTTGCCCCCTTTACCAAATATCAAATAGTTAAATATTTGGGGTTTTGTCTAAGGATCTTCTATTCTGTTCCACTGGTCTTTGGTTCTGTTTTGATACCAATACCATGCTGTTTTTGCTACTAAGACTCTGTAGTATAATTTCAGGTCAGGGACTGAGATACCCACTATTTCTTCCTTTCTATAGAGTAATGTTTTGGCTAGTCTGGGTCTCCTGTTATTCCATATGAACTTGAGAATTGCTTTTTTCTATATCTGTGAAGAATGCCATAGGTATCTTGATGGGGATTGCATTGAATCTGTATAGGGCTTTGGGTAGAATGGCCATCTTTATTATATTTATTTTGCCTAACCATGAGAATGGAATGTTTTTCCATCTATTCAGGTCTTCTGTATTTCTTTTTTTAGTGTTTGATAGTTTTCTTTGTAGAGGTCTTTAATGTCCTTTGTAAGGTTAATGCCCAAGTATTTCATTTTTTGGAAGCCATGGTGAAAGGGAGAGATTTCCTGATTTCTTCTTCTGCGGATTTGTTCCTGGAGTAAAGGAATGCTAGTGACTTGCTGGAGTTGATATTGTAGCCAGCTACTTTGCTAAAGTCGCCTATAAGCTCTAGGAGTTTTCTGACCGATATTATTGGGACTTCTAGGTATAGAATCATGTCATCAGCAAATACAGATTACTTAACTTCCTCTTTACCTGTATGAATATTTTGATTTCCTTGTCTTGCTTGATAGCTCTGGCAAGGGTTTCAAGGACTACATTGAACAAGAGTGGGGATAGCGGACAGCCTTGTCTAGTACCTGAATTCAGTGGAAATGCTTTCAGTTTTTCTCCATAGAGGATAATGTTGGCTATGGGTCAGTTGTGAATGGATCTGACATAGTTAAAGTATCTTCCCTTGATCCCTATCTTTTCCAAAGTTTTGAGCATAAAGTGGTGTTGAATTTTATCAAATGCCTTCTGTGCATCAATTTAGATGATTATATGATTTTTGTTTTTAATTCTGTGTATGTGGTGAATTACATTTATTGATTTGCCTATGTTGAACTAGCCTTGTTTTCCTGGCATGAAGCCCACTTGATCATGATGTATTCTTTTTAATGTGCTTTTGTATCCGATTAGCTACAATTTTATTAAGGATTTTTGCATCAATGTTCATCAGGAAAACTGGTCTGTAGTTTTCTTTCCTTGATGTGTCTTTGTTGGGCTTTGGAATCGGTGTAATGTTTGCTTCATAAAAAGTGTTCCGGAGTGATCCCTTATCAGTTTCCTGGAAGAGCTTGTAGAGGATCGGTGTTAGATCTTCTGTGAAGCCTTCGTAGAATTCTGCCGTATATCCATCCAGACCTGGGATTTTCTTTTTTGGGAGAGCTTTGATTGCTGCTTCAATTTCACTTTCTGTGATAGGTTGGTTTAGGTTTTCGATGTCCTCCTGTGTTAGAGGGGATGTCATGTGTGTCCAAGAACCTGTCCATGTCCTCCAGGTTATCAAATTTGGCAGAGTATAAGTTTTCAAAATAGGTTCTGATAATAATATTCTGTATCTTGGATGAGTCTGTGTTGATATCCCCATTCTTGTCTCTGATTTTGTTGATTTGCTTCATTTTGTTCCTTTTGGTTCAGTTGGTAAGGGGGTCTGTCAATTTTGTTGACTCTTTCAAAGAACCAACTCTTAAGTTTTGCTAATAGATTGAATAGCTTTTTTATTCCCAATTTCATTGATTTCAGCTCTGATTTCGGTAATTTCCTGTCTTCTGTTAGATTTAGGATTGGACTGTTCCTACTTTTGTAGTCGTTTGAGTTGAAGCATAAGGCTATTAATTTGATCTCTTTCTAGATTTTTGATGTATGCACGCAGTTCTATAAATTTACCTCTTAAGAAAGCCTTCATACTGCCCAAGAGGTTTCGGTATATTGTTTCCTCATTCTCATTCAATTCCAAAAACTTCTTAATTTCTGCTCTCATTTCCTCTTTTACCCATCCTTTGTTTAAGAGGTAATTATTCAATTTCCAAGTATTTGAATAGTTTCTGTTGTTTCTCTTGTTGTTGATTGCTAAGATCATAGCATTATGACCTGACAGAATAGATGGGATTATAACCACTTTTTTATATTTGCTAAGATTATCCCAGTGAACTAGGATGTGGTGTATTGTAGAGAAGGATCCATGCACCGTTGAGAAGAAGGTAAATTCAGCTGTCTTAGGATAGAATATTCTGTAAATGTCTGTTAAGCCAATTGATTAATAGAGCAGTTCAGATTGGAGATGTTTTTATTGATTTTTTGTTTTGATGATCTGTCTAAAGTTGATAATGGTGTGATGAAGTCCCCCAGGATTATTGTGTTGAGATCAATAAGGGGATTAATGTCCTTAAGAATTTTTTCCATATATTTGGGGGGGTTGTAATTGGGGGCATAAATGTTGATTATCTTTGTATCTTCTTGGTGAACTCTCCCTTTAGTATGATAAAGTGACCATCTTTGTCCTTTCTGACTAGTTTAGTTGGAAATTAATTTTGTCAGAAATTAGAATCGCTACACCAGCTTGCTTTTTTGGGCCATAGGCCTGGTAGACATTTTGCCATCCTTTCACTTTCAACCTGTGTCTATTTTTGAGTGTCAAATGTGTCTCTTGCAGGCAACACATTGTTGGATATTGTGTTTTGATCCAGTGGGTCAGTCTGTGTCTTTTAATTGGGGCATTGAGACCATTCACATTCAAGAATAGAATATATATGAGAGGCTGATTCACAGACTTTGTCTTGATTACAGAGTTTTGAGTCATCTTGAAAGTCAGTTTTTGTATAATATGATTATTGACTCACCCTTACTTAAGGGTTTTGGATATCATTGGCATTATCTACTTAATGGAGAACATATTTGAGAAGGTTCTGGAGAGCAGCATTTGTGTTCATGTATCTTGCTAGCTTGAGTTTATCATTGAAGTATTTAATTTCCCTTTCACATTTGAAGCTGAGCTTTGCTGGATATATTATCTTTGGTTGAAAGTTGTTATTTTGTAACACTTGAAAGATATTGTTCCAAGCTCTTCTGGCCTTCATTGTTTGCTCTGAAAAATCCATAGTGATCCGAATTGATTTGCCTCTGAATATAATTTGGGGCTTTTCTCTAGCAGCTTTTAGAATTCTCTCCTTAATTTCTCTGTTTTTCATTTTGTATATGATATGTCTTGGCAAGTTTCTCGATTGATTAGGTCTATTTGGAGTTCTAAATGCATCTTGTATGTGATAATCTGGATTGATAGTAAAATGAGGGAAGTTCTCACTTATGATTTCGCTTAAAAGGTTCTTTATGCCTCTTGTTTGCTGTTCAGAGTTTTCCTCCGGGCCAATGATTCTCAGATTATTATGCCTCATCTCATCAAATATTACTTGGAAGTTCTGATTATATAATATAAGCTGTTTATCCTGTTTATCATCTTTGAATTCTGCATTGTTTAGCCTACCTATCCTCATTGTCCCATACTCATTCTTCGAGAGCTGATGTTCTATTTTCAGTAGATTAAGTTCTGGTGTTGGTTTCTTCCAGAGAGGATTTGATTTGATTAACCGTGTTTTTCAATCCTGATAGCTCTGCTACATCTCTTTTCAGGATTTCTATATCTTTGTATAGCTGATCTTTCATTTCGTGGAACTGTTCCCTTATTTCCCTGTAGAAGTTGTCTCTCATCTCCTGAAATTGCTGTCTGAACTCTTTCCTTATTTCATCTCTCAACTCTTTGATTGCTTTACTAATCATGGGATGCTGACACAATGCCTTTGGTTTTCATCTAGGGCTCCAGCTATGGGATCTTTGGTGGAGAGCTGTGGGGTTCAGGAAGTGAGTTATTTCTCCTTTTCCTCGTTTTCTGAGTCTGAGAGAGTGTCTTGTACTTCAAGAAAGTTGCTCTTGGTGGAGTAATTGGAGCTTCTTATGGCTTTGCTTCATTGTTATGGGTTACTTTGAGAGAGATTTCACAGCAAATTATGATAGCAAGTCAGTGCTGGTTTTGAAGCGTGTCTATTTCTTCAGATAGCAGTGTCTCTCAGAAATTGGGGAGAAGGGATGACTAGGAATTCAAGGAGGTGAATTAGGGAGGTAAAAGTCACTCTTGCCTTTGAGTAAAGAGGAATAAGAGATAAGGGGGGAGTAGGTTATTTATTAGGACTAAAGAAAACCTAGGAATGGGATGCAGGAAGGGTAAAGACTTTAAGTGAGGTTGAGAGAAAAATGCTTATATTTAGGGATTATCAGAGTACAGGGTAGGAAGAGGTTAGTATGGGGCGTGGTTATCTTCAGTCTCCAGAGGCTGAGTCTATCCTGCTATCATGAAATGTTTTCCTGGTTGGAAACCAATGTTATAGGGGTAGCAATAGGGATTAAGAAGACTTAGAGAAAATAGTAGCCAATCACCAATACATACACATGAATAAATATTTACATCCAACAACACCAACTTTAGTATTAACCAAAAAGCAAGAAAGGGAAAAAGAAAAAAAAATCTATATATAAAAAAATAATAATAATAAAAAAATAAAAAATAAAATAATAATAATTTAAAAAATAAAAAAGTAAAAGAAAATAAAAATAAAAAATTCTTAATGCAAACTTGGATCTATAGACAATGAGGGCATCTCTGGGACCTCTGATAGGAGATGGTCACTGTCCTTCTGGGTTTCAATATGAATGTCTCTCAAGTCTGTGGCCTCCAGCGGGCTGTCTCCAGGCACAAGTATTGCCCCCCACAGTGTGTGAGCTTGGCAGATGACTGTTTTAGTTAGGGACAGGACTGGATCAGAGATGGTGCAGCCCTGCCCCTGAAGCCAGTCTGGGATTGTGTCCAGCGAATGCACGGAACATAAGGGAGCCGGTCACCGTTCCTGGCCGGACAGACAAAGTCCCCCTATCTCTGGTCGCTCTGACAGTCGCTCTGTAGTCCCGCCCTTGCAGCCAATCGGAAACTGAATCCTGTTACTCCCAATGGCGGCCAGCTACCGGGCACCCCAGGGGGCCATCTCCCAGCACAGCTCTCGCCCCCCACAGAGCGCGAGCTTGGCAGGCTTAGTTAGGAACGGGACCGGATCAGCTCAGCGACAGTATCTGTGGCTCTGCTCGCATCCGCTGACCCGGCTGCTGCTGCTTGCAGCCCCGCCCCAGCAGCTTGTCCGGGCGAGCACGGGGAACGTAAGGGAGCCGGGCACCGTTCCTGGCCAACAGACAAAGACTCCCTATCTCTCCTCGCTCCTGCTCCTACGGTCGCTCTGCTAACACCAAGCAAACAGCCGAACCACAGCACTCCTGGCGGGGCAGACAGAACTCTTTCTGGCAGGCAGTCAGCACAGGCAGCCTTCTGTGTCCCTGGTGGAAGAGGGGAAATCCCCCCCCCCTTTTTTCCCCTTCTTGCGAAACTCCCAAGACTTGGCTCCTTATAAAAGCTTCACAAACTAGTACTAGAAGTACAAATATAGATTCCCTTGGACTCACCTTGGACAATTGAGGATGCACTGGAATTTTCCCAAGCAGACCCGGAGCCTGAGGAAATGCTGCCTCCATTCAGGTCGCCATGTTGGAACGTTCACATTCTTAGTTTTTAAGTGAAGGAATTGAAACTCAGAAAGATAAAACAACATACTCAAAGTAGCACAGTCCTTGGGTATCAGAGACAATATTTAAAACCATTGAGTTATATTCTGAATTCTGTGTATATTAATGTAGACTCTAATTCTCTGGTACATTTGACTGACATATTCACATATGTGGAATCAGCCAATATATTTTTCCAAAATTTAAGAAAATATGTATCTGTACTAAACATGTACAGAACATTTTTTCCTGGTTATTTTTCCATGAATAATATATTTATATAGCATTTGCATTGTTAAGTATCAAAAGTCATCTGGAGATGATTTAAAATATCAGGAAGATACATACAGGTTACACCCAAATATAATGCCATTTTATATAAGAAACTCAAGTATCCTTGAAATTTGGTATCTGAGAGGAGTCCTGAAACCAATTCTTCAGTTACCAAGAGACAACCATACTCAGTACAGCTGATAAAACAAAGAGAGATTAGAGAATTGAGGACGTTCCCCCATCAGAATACCAGTATGATTTCTAAACAAAATAAGCAGAATCAGGCAATTAAAAATGTCTTTTCAGATTTACAAATCACTCTCATAGTTGAAGAAGGTATTGCTGCTATCAGCACCACATTTTATTGTTTTTGGAATAAAGGTTCTAGTTATTTATTTAAAATATTTTAAAAAGAAAATAAGTATAATCCCAGAATGATAAAAGTATTGGAACAGTAAAAGTTGTTTCCTTCTTTCCATTTGTCTAAATGCCACTCTTAATAATGAAATGTTTACTATAGAATCAGCTACCTAAGCACTTGTGTTTATTTATGGATATATTTAATTTTTAAAAGCATAGTTTCATTTTAAAAATAATATACTTTAATTGCTACAAATTCAAGCTATATAAAAAGTCATAGCATCTTCTCTTTTATTTTTTTCAAGCTTTTTATTTTTCACTTTCTTTATTCCCTCCCCTTCACTTGGTTTTTACTTAATTAAAGAAAGTGGCATAGTGTTCAGAGTATCAAATGACTCTTCGACTCCTACCCTCCTGTCACCCTTCCTGCTTCTACTGACGATCACTTTGGAATTTTCAGTTTGATGTTTTGGTATTTTTCACTTAAGGTAATTTTTTTTTTGCAAATTATTTAACTCTTGTCTTTATCTTTGTGTACTTTTTTTTCCTCAGAAATTGAAATTGGGTCTCCTGGACTCTTTTTTTGCTTTCTTTTTTTTTTTCTCACTATTTTTCATTTAGTTGCTTTTTCTTTACTTTATGGAAGAATTGCTAACTTCATATTCCAAATCTTGTTTTGAATTTTTCATGTCTACTATTATTTTAATCTTCCAAAGTACCTCTATTTTTCCTCTTCTTTTTCCCAAAGAGAGAGGGATAGTAAGAGAGAGAGAGAAAAAGAAAAAAAATAATTTTTATTCAGCTTTTCGTGTGGCCTCCCTCACTCTGACACTTTGTTGTGTATGAGGTGCTGGGGTTTGAACCTGCATCCTGGTGCATGCCAGGCAAGTGCTGCAACTGCTGAGACACCACTCCTACCTCTATTTTTTTTTTTCTTTCACTGTCACTTTTCCAAAGTAACAAATTTAGTTTATAAATTTAATATCTTATTTCCCTATGAATATTAATCAGTGCTATTATTTTTATGTTTACATTACTGCTGCTTTCCTTTTCCCTGCATAATTTGTGCTTCCTTTTGCTTTCATTTTCTTCTTCCTCCTCTTTTGCCTTCTCAAATTTGAGTGGCATATCAGAAACTTAAATGAATATTGAGCTTAGATGAAGGTCTTCACTGTGGTATACTCTGTAGAATGATCTGATTGGGACATTCCCTTGTCAAAGTCCTGTTGGCATGGTCAGCTTTTGCTTCTTCAGCTGCTTAGATGCCCCAGGGAAGACTTGGAGGAAATGCTGTGGCTTTGAGAAATGTTCTGTAGTGGTAGGGTCTCCCTCCCACTAGCCAAGTGCTGTACCGAGGAGGTGCATCATCAGACCATTTTTATTATTTTATTTTGAGATGGTGCCTCATGAAATTCCCAGGCTGTCTTCAAACTTGGGGTCCTTCTACCTCAACCTCCCAACTAGCTGGTATTATAGGCATGTGCCATTGTGTCCAGCCCGATGTGCCAGCTTTAACTGGGCTTCCAAATACCATTTCCTGAACCCAAACTTGAAATCAGGGGCTGGGAGAAAAAATAGGACATGGAGGACATGGATAAAAATTAATTTTCTAAAAATATCATCTTTTAGTATGATGGCAAACATGTTTCAGCAGTCTCCTAATCTAATCACATGTCCATTTTCATTACAGAAATGGCACTAGAAACAGGTCCTCCATTATGAAATTATCACAGAAATGATGAGAGGTAAGTTTTCAGAAATGTCTCATTTTATTCTTTTGAAACCAGAAGACACAGGAAGGAACAATAAAACAATAAGTCCCAAGACCCAGCTGCAGTCTGATAATGGGAAAATTTACAGACAGATCCCTTGATGTTACTTTTGTATATCTTTGTGCAGAAAAGGACCCAGAGTTTCAAGAATCAACAGACAACTCCATGCTCTGGAAATAGGTAGTGCTGCATTTCACTCTTCTTTCCTCAATGGCTCTGACATACCTAAACAACAGCAAGGGATGTTAAGAAAGATTAATATGCTCACAGATACATTTTCAGATTTAGAAATGAAACTATTTAGTGCTTTTGAAATTTTCCATTTATAATATGTATATTACAAAATTTACATGTATAACCAAATGCATTTACAATTACTCAGAAGCATATGCTAAGTTTCCTGATTTCTTTAGATCAGTAGTATAGGACATGCATCTACAGAGCAGGCATTTTTTCACCCAAAACTGATCAGAATGCTCTGAAGCTTGTCTAAGAATCATGACCAATGACATAGATTCTCAAAAGTGGGATTTATGAAATCAGTGGCATGGAACTTGATTTCAGAAAGAGAAGCAAAGACAAAAAAAATAACCAGACTTAGAAAAGACAATATGAAGCCTACATTGTTTTTTTTTTTTTTTATTTTAAGAGAGAGGGACAGTGAGAGAGACAGAGAAAGAGAGAAACAACTTTATTTAGTTTTTCACATGGCCTCAGTTGCTCCAACACTTAGTTGTGTACGTGGTGCTGGGGTTTGAACCCGGGTCCTTGTGCTTGCCAGGCAAGCGCCGAAACCACTGAGCCACCGCTCCAGCCCTGAAGCCTACATTGTTAATGCTTTCTGAAACCTAGAGAGAGGTCATAATACTGATTCTTAAAAAAAAAAAAAAAGAAACAAACAAAGAAAGAAAGAATGGATGAATGCTTTGATTTTCTCACCTGTCCAAATTAGTCATTTAAGTTAATCATTCTACCAAGGGCTGCATTTATGACCTATAATGAAAGTTAATAAAATTCAACTGTGGTTGCCAGGTGTTGTGGCTCACACCTGTAGTTCCAGCTATTTGGGAGGCTGAGGCAGGAGGATCCTAAGTTCAAAGCCAGCCTCAGCAATTTAGCAAGGCCCTAAGCAACTTAGCAAGACCCTGTCTCAAAATAAAAAGTATAAAAGTGGTTGGATATGTGGCTCAGTGGAAAAGCGCCGCTGGGTTCAACCCCCAGTATCACAAAAAATAACTTCAGCTTCTGTCAACCTTCTTGTGCATTCATAGTTCCATAACTGTTAAATATCAAAGATGGGATTTGGCCCCTGCCTAGTATCTTCTTTCATTTACAATCCCTTCTTACTCTGTTTCGACCACACTGGCCTTTCAATTTCTAAAAATATCCTTGTTTCCCTCCTGTTCCAAATCATTTATTTGCCCAGCCTATTCTTTACCCTACTAATACACATCCTTCAGAACTTACTTCAAGCATTACATTTTCAGCATCTTTGAAGTCTAAATAACAATTCATTTTTAGAGCTTGAAATCAAGTAAATGAATTTTATTATGAAATGAATTGTGGTCACCTAAATTGTAGACTGTATGCCTTAATGTATAATTGGTTTATGTGATGTCATCTTAATTCAGCATATTGAAATTTTTACTGGAGCTATATTAGAAATGTCAAGTTTGATTTGCTTAAAGCAATAATTTTTTAATGATTTACAGATAGTTTGTACCTGGGAAGTTACTTTCCTAAATGCCTAAACAAGTGTGGATGACAATCGGGCTTATTTCTAACTGGCCATATAAAAAGAAGCCAAACAGTTGTGTCCAGGAAATCTGAGTCAACATGAAACAAACCTATCCATCATGCCGCTTCCATTACATTTTTAAGACTCTCCTGACTGTACTTTGGCCCCTTGTACCTCAAATAGCTACATTTTCATAACTGAAAGGGGAGTAGGTAGGAGTAGTGGTAGCATAAAAAGTTATGGCTGTGTTTGAAGACTTCAAGTTTCGCAGGAGCTTGAAGACTGGAGAGAGACAAAGAGTAGCAGAGATCCCTGTAGAGGCCGGGTACAGAGTGGTGAATTTATCAAATAATTGCTCAGATGTATGGAGAAAATATTTGAGAAAAGCCAGGTAAAAGTTGATTAGTGATTGTTTCCCAAGTGTAAGTTAAAGCTATGAACTTTTAATGGCATCATGTACATTTGTTTTTCTGGTTTTCTCTATTAATGTTCTGTTAGGTGTGTGGGCTGAGAAATCCCATTAGGGGAAATATTTGTGGTTGGTATTTAGTAGATGAATTGGCTACACAGAAAGGCAAAGAAGGGAGGGACTTGAGGATACTTCTGAGAGAACATTTCTTATCACTCTCCGCATGATACCATGCTCAGAAGTAACTTCTCCCGTCCTTGAAATCTCATAGCAGTTACTATTGCGTATTGCATATGTTCCTATACTTGTCTTTTTTTACTCCTTATGCTATGAACTCATTGAGGATCATATTCCCAATGTACAACTTGAACAGTGTATATGGATGTCTGGGGGCATCACATCAAAAATTTTAATTATCACTGATTGAAGTCTTGTATCATAACATGAAGAAACACAAGAGCCAAATCTTTCCTGTCCATGTTATGCTTAATCTTTTTACATTCTATTTTTCAAAGCATTTTTTAAAACATGAAAAAACTGAATTAGTCTAAGGATTATCATAGATCTCTAGGTTCAAAGAGTGACCTATTTGGAAACGCTCTTCTTCCCGTATATCCAGGTGTGAACTTGCTCTAATTGCTACCATGGTGAAGTAGGTTAAGGAAGCCATCATTTGGTGTATATGTTCATAGCCTGAAAACCTGTGGGTTAGAATTCAATAAGGAATGTCAAATTGTGTACATAGCAGTTTCATTGAAAGCAAAACAGGATAATGCTAAGGAGCTTGCTTGTAATAATTATTTTATACCAAATGGCTTTTTAAAATTACTTCCAGTTGACCAATGCTGTTGTCAGAAAAATAAGTCAGTAAGTAGTGAAATCTACATTTGAACTGATGAAATTTAATAGAAATCAGTGTAGCAGTGATAGCTCAAAACAATGTGTTTCACATGAATGACAGACTGCTTGATTTTTAAATATTCATTTTGAACAATGAAATTGAAATAATATAAAATTTTCATGAAAGTTGTGCTGGCATTAGAAGTATTTATACCCATTTTTTAAATTCTCAGGATAGAAAAGGAAGATAGATAGGACCCCATTAGAAACGGCAAGATTGCTTCTAATCCAGGCACGTGGAGTACTAATACTAATGACTTTTCAAAGCTCAAATTTTAGCTGCTCATGTGGTTCTCTGCAGCCCGGAAGCAACTTGTGCACCAGGCATGTCATTAAATTGGCAGCTTCCTGCCTCTGAAAGATTTGCATTTCTCAAGTTAAAATTTATTTCTAAACTTTACTTCTATATTTATGAATTTATTTATTCATTCATTTACAATTATTGGCCAATATTTGTAGAGTTGAATTCATTTCCTCACTTGAATAAATTTTTTATTCCATCATACCTAAACAATATGGTAAATTGGTAAAATTGCTCTACAGCAATTGTGCCACAAGGTGGAGCTACAACTCTTCAAAATCTTGATCTCCCAAACAGATCAAGATTTATTAAAAAACAGACACAAAACGAGTACAGCATATTTTTGTTTCACCATTTAATGTCTATAATTTTAACAACTACAGAAATTTTCTATGGCTAGTAAATTTTCTTCAGCAATCATAAATCATAAGAATTGAAATCACTTTATAAGAATGATGATGTTGACAATAATCACAGCTAAGATTCAGGTGCGATTTTGTGCCAGATGCTCTGCTAGGTGCTTCGCATATACTGACTCAGTGCCCACCGCCCTGTTATTGCTCAGGAGTAATCATTGTTATCCTTTCTTCAGGTGAAAAACCCAAGACTTAGTTTAGCTAAGGCACTTTTTTAATGTTAGAAGTGTCGGAGCAGGGATTAGCACTTATTTTGCCTTTTAGGATTGTGTCCTGTGCTAGGTTTTATATTTGAATTAGAACTATGATTTCTGAAGCAGTGTAATAGTAACTTCCAAGAAGTTACATTTACAAAATCAAAATTTTCAGAATCCTTCCATGAAGGTTCTGATTTCACAAGCCTGGGACAAGGGTCCAGTAAATTAGATTTTGAACAAATGTGATTCTTGTGAAGCTTCAACTATAGACTTATTGATGACTTTAGGATCTACTTAACATTGTTTTTTAAAATTCCCTGTGTTCAGAAAAGTATCCCTCTTAAGATCATAAATTCAAAATAATGTGAGTACTGAATCTTAATATCATAAAACACAAAAAACAAACAGTAAGGTTTTAGGTGAGTAACATACTGTAGAACAGGTAACTCGTATGTGTGTAATCCAGTGAAATTCATGCTGCACACAGTAGTAAAATCAGATACAAAAGCTTTATTGAGATGAAAGGGTTTAAAATTTCTAATGGGTATTTTAACAGTGTATAAGTTATTAACAATTGAATTATGATATAGCAATAGTAATTTAGGAAACCCCTTATAAAATCACTGATCCTAACTCTTTAGAAAGGATGTAATAATTTGCCACACTGGTTTTGGAGCCCCATAGTAAAAGATGAATGAACTACAATGGATCAAACTCAAGGAGCAGCAGCTGGTAGAACATTGTCCTTTAGGTGTAAAGTACTTACACCTGTATTCACCTGTGTCACCTGTATTCAGAGCACTCTTAGATAATATGTGCCAATACTTTTGGTTTTGCTCATTTTTCACAATAAAAATTCCGTTTCATCTTAGAAGCTTTTGAGATGCTGATGTTGGAGGCAGAAATCTAACAGGATGATCATTTCCCAGAGAAAGAAATTTCATTATCTCTGTTAACCACCAAGAGTGAGGAACATGATGGAGAAGAAATAATATATCACTACAATAATGTACTTTTACAGATGCATAACAGTATAATAACGTAATTTTTAAGTGCAATAGATTCTTGCTTTTCTTTAAGGTGAGAGCTTTCACCTGCCCTTGTCATGCATATTTAAGTTCACACAGTGGTGGAAGTGGATCAGAACTCAGGGCTTGTGGCCACCAGTGCAATGATCCATCAGAAACACCCTTAAGTCTGGTGCAGTGGTGCACACTTGTAATCCCACCTGCTTGCGAGGCTAGGCAGGAGGAATGCAAGTTCCAGGCTAGCGGGGGAAACAGTGAGAGCTGGACACAATAAAATTTGAAAATTTGGCTGGGGATGTAACTCACTGTAGAGCCCTTTTCTATCATGCACAAAGCCCTGGATTTAATCCCCAGTA
>PVKS010039676.1:0-17095 GCA_004027875.1 Aplodontia rufa | reverse complement strand
AGAGGAACACTGTTACACTGCTGGTGAGACTGCAAACTGGTTCAGTCACTCTGGAAAGCAGTGTGGAGAATTCTCAAAAAATTAAGGATGGAACCACCTTATGACCCAGCTATCCCACTCCTGGGTATTTTCCCAAAAGAGTTAGAATCGGCATATTATAGTGATGTGGCTTCCTCAATGTTTATAGCAGCTCAATTTACTATAGCTAGATTATGGAACCAACCCAGATGCCCCTCACTCGATGAGTGGATACAAAAACTATGGTACATATATACAATGGAATACTACTCGGCCATTAGAGAAGACAATATTATGGCTCTTGATATCAAATGGATGGAGATGGAAGGAATTATGCTAAGTGAAGTATCCCCATCTCAGAGACTCAAGGGCAGAATGGTATCTCTCATCTGTGGAAGTTAGAATACATGGGGAAGCAGTAGGTTAGACGGCTAAGCTAATAATAACTTCAAATTGTATGATTCTCAACGCAACAGGGAGATGACTCCCTAGGACACTTGATGGCATAGAGAGGGGGCCGGGGCGGGGAGGGTGAAGGAAGAAATCCTAGGAGACTGGAGTGTGGGAATATGGGGGAATCATCTCAGAAGGAGATCTCTGTCCTACATGAGATATCCATTTAACTCAGGAGTTCTTCTGGGGGAAACAGCAACAGGGGGAACCCAAGCTGGACATCCATGATATGGCATTAGCCCTGGATAACTAAGTATATATTACATTGGTTCTTGAATGTTTGATAATGTTTCCCCCTCAATTGTATCTCTATATCCATCTAATAAATAAAAAATATTGTATAAATTTACCTTGAGGCTATATCTAGAAGGTTTATATAAGACAAATGAATTTCATGATTAGACTTGGTTCCCATTCCCAAGGGATTTTATGTACATGTAAATAGTCCAAAATCTGAAAAAAAAACCCTAAAATCTGAAAAACTTCTGGTCCCAAGTATTCAAGCATTTCTTTCTTTTTTCTTTCTATTTTAAAGAGAGGACAGTGAGAGAGCGAGAGGGGAGGGGGGAATCAATTTTTATTTATTTTTTTCATGTGGCTTTTGTTCCTCTGACACGTCGTTGTGTACATGGGGCTGGGGTTCGAACCTGCATCCTGGCATATGCCAGGAAAGTGCTGTAACTGCTGAGCCACTGTTCCAGCCCCTGTCCCAAGCATTTCTGATAAGAAATAATCAATCGGTATCACTTTTTTTTAAAAAGAAGTTTGTAGGGGTTGGGGATTTAGCTCAGCGGCAGAGCACTTGCCTAGCACGCACAAGGCCCTGAGTTCTGTCCTCAGCCCTGAAAAAGAAAAAAAAAGAGTTTGTAGAGTATGAAAGGTAGACTGTCCTGGAAAGAGATAACTCAGGCAAGGTTCAGTTGATAAATTCTGAAATTAATACTTGTTAAACCAGGCTCTCTGACAGTACTTTCCTTCAGTTATGCCTTCTTGGCGCTACACTGCTAAATGCCTTAAGTCAGTAATGAGCTCAATTTGTTTTATGGAGAGGATCAGGAGGGACAAAGAAAACAAGACAAATTCTGAAGATTTTTACACAGCGGTCTTCAAATCTTGAACACACTTACATTCTTAGCGTAAAGAGACTGGTCATCTGCTCGGACACATTTGTAATCCTTTTCCTTGAAATACAACCCTTCTCTTCGGACTTGCAAAGGGTTTTTACTAAATCCATTCACAAGTGTTCGGATATCACTTGGCATTAGCTGTACAGGTTAAACAGACCAGGAGTCAGCAAACTATGCCAGTAACCAGCCAAATTGGGCCCACTGCTTGTTTTAATGGCTTCAAAGCTGGGGGTGGTTCTCACATTTTTAAGTGGTTGAGGAAAAAAATAAAAAGACCACCTAGTGAGTGACCTGTGAGCATTATATGGAATTCATATTTCAGCATTTATAAAAAATGTTTTATTGGGACATAGTCACACTCATACTTTTAAGTACTGCCGGCAATTGCTTTTCCATCACTCCCACAGAGTAGAATAATGGAGGTCCAGAAACCTAAAATATTTACCATGGCTCTTCATGGGAAAAGCTCATAGAAAAGCTTCTGCCCAAACTTGTTTTCTCTTACATTAAATCCTGGTGATGCGATACACAGGCTCTTTTCATGGAGTTTGATGAGGGCCGCACTGTCCACATGCTTCGTTCCCAGGAGAGTATCTAACAGTAAGTTCTGCAAGTGGCTCATGCTCCCTTAGCTCTGAAATGGGAACTACAGTTGAAGTCATCCACTCTGGCTAGGTCTTAAAAGTCACGAGAACAAAAATGTTCCTAAGACACTTCATGGGGCTTTAATATCAGCGTGCGTACTTCGAAAAAATCAAGCGTGAACATGGTAGTTCATCATCCTGCATCCACCAATACTCAAAGAGGAAAGCAATCAGAAAACCACAGTGCGCAGATGGGCTGTGAAACTGAGTTTGGAAAATCCGCACAGTATCATAGTTTTCCATCTGTGTTCGCGTGAAAGCCACGTGGGATTTAAAAACAAACCGGACAGGTGGCGCCCCAAAACCAAAAAACCCAAACTCCAAACCAGTGAGGATGGAGAACCGCAGAGCTAAAGGAGATACCTGGCAGGAATCCTCACTTTCCCTTCCCGCTGACCAGCATCTGAGCCAACCGCAGACCCTGATCAACATCCTAGTGGACTGAAAAGGTCGGTTTAAGGCCTGAAAGAAGCATTTCCTGCCCAGGGCCTGTCATCTGGGGTCGCCCAGCTCATCAGGACAACAGCGAGCGCAGGGGTAGGCGCGCCCCTTTCCCGCCTCTCCCTTGCAGTGGTTTGGTCACGGGGATGCGGGGTGCGGGCGGTGGATCTCCAGTCCTGTTGGCCTGGAGACTCACGCAAGGCAACCGGGCGCCTCCACACCGAGACGGGCGGGCGTGGCGAGGTCCCGTGGGTCAACCGACACGGGCGCGGGCGGCGGGATTGGCTGTGACGGCCGCCTGTTTACCGAGAAGCCTGGCGGCCGAACAGCGACCAGCCGGGGGACGCGGGGCGCGCGGCTCCGGGTCCCGCAGTCCTCTGCGCGCCTCGGTGCCCCCCGTGCGGACCGGTGGCGTCCCCCGCGGCGCGAGGACACTGGACGCGAACGTTCGCACGTTCCGAAGCGCTGGCTCACCGCAGGACTGGGCGGGCGGCTCTCGGGCCTCGGGCCCAGCGTGCTGCCTGCGGCACAGCGGAAGCAGCGGAAGCCCTGCCCGCCTGGGGACAGCCGGCCAGCCGCGTCCCTGGGTTGGGTGGAGCGCGCGCCCGCGCCCCGGCTGTGGAGGGGCAGGTGTGCCGCGGGCGCAAACCCACGGCCTCTGCCGCAGATGCGGGCTCTGCGGAGGGCTTCGGGTCTCTCCGAGCGCGAGGACGCGCAGATTTTGCTCGAAAGCGCCCCACTTTCTTCTCTAAGGAGCTCAGCCTGTGCTCCGGTTGCCTGAAAGTTGCAGTTCTCCCCGCGCGCGGCCAGGTAGAAAACTGCTGCACGCGGGGCTCCTGGAGACCAGGCCGTTGCCTCTCTGGCCTGCACGGGAGAGTGGTAGAGTTTGGGGTTTAGTTCATAGAGAATCACCTGCATCCAAAAGTCCAGCTCTGAAGACCATCGGAAGCCAATGCGGGCCAGCGCCGCGGCGCGCCTGCAATCCCTGCGACTCGCGAGGCCCAGGCGGGAGGATCACAAGTTTGAGACCAGCCTCAGCAACAGCAATCTAAAGAGACCCGACCCTGTCTCAGAAAAACAAAAACAAAAACAAAACAGAGCCAAAACAAAAAAGCTTATCTGGAGGGCCTCTTGTTAGGGAAAACGTGGATGGTTCGTGTTCAAAACCCATTCCACATCCGCTGAAGGTCAAAAGTATTGATTATTAAATTGAAGAGAAAATATGATCCGATTTTTCATTACTAAATAAATCAATTTTTAATTTTTCTAGGGGCTCTGTTACTTGTGACCACAATGAAAAAAGTAGACAGTGATGATCTGGTAAAAGACACACTTCCCAGAGTCAAGAGCTCCAAGGAATGGCTGGAGCCGCAGCGGCTTTCTTTCATGGAGGTATAATCACTGGCACTTCCAGCTGCTTACTTGGGTAGATGCAGTAAGAAGTGGCTCTTGCTATTTGTTGTTTTTCTATTGTTCGCCTTCTTTTTCTTTAATGTTCTCTGCACTCTACTAGCTATCTGTTTACTTTGCTCATTTCTACTCCCTAAGGTGGAATCATAGGTCATTGACTTTATCCTTTTTCCTTCGACAAAGCTATAAGTTTCTCTTGAAGCACCGCTTTCCCTAAATTTTGATATGTTGTAATTTCTTTTTTTCTAAACAGTTTTACTAAGGTATAATTGATACATAATAAACTGCTTAAAGTGTACATTTTGATGTTTTGACATATATTTGTCAAAAGTGTATATGTGTGTGAGTGTGTGTGTGTATACACACTTGAAAACACCACCACAAATCAAGATAATGAACATATTCAATATTCCCTGTTTGTGCACAGTGTCCTTTTGTAACCCACTTCCCTCACTCCTTGCAACCATTGCTTTTCTGTCATTAGAGTTTAATTTGCATTATTATTATTTTCTTTTGGTATCAGGGATTGAATCCAGAGATGTTTTACCACTGAGACATACCACTGGCCCTTTTTATGTTTTTATTTTGAGTCAGGGTCTCACTAAGTTGCTTAGGGACTTGCTAAGATGCTGAGGCTGGCTTTGAACTTGTGATCCTCCTGTGTCAGCCTCCTGAGTTGCTGGGATTACAGGTATAAGACATTGGCCAGATTAATTTTTTTTCTTTTTTTTAGAGAGAGACAGTAAGGGGGGGGGGAATCAATTTTTATTTAGTTTTTCATGTGGCTTTTGTTGCTCTGACACTTGGTTGAATATGTGGTGCTGGGGTTTGAACCTGCGTCCTCATGCATGCCAGGCAAGTGCCATAACCACTGAGCCACCACTCCAGCCCAGACTGAATTTCTGTTTCTTTTTAAAAGAGAAGGACAGAGAGAGAGAGAGAGAGAATCAATTTTTATTGAGTTTTTCACATGGCTTTCCTTGCTCCAACACTTAGTTGTGTACATGAGTGCTGGGGTTTGAACCCGTGTACTTGCACATGCGGAGCAAGTGCTGTAACCACCAAACCACTGCTCCAGCCCCGGCTGAATTGTTTTTAATGCACCTGTCTTCAAGTTCTCAGACTCTTTATATCATCTCCAAGGTGCTATTAAACTCATTGAGGTTTGTTTGTTTTAAACTTTAAGAATTGGATTTTCTGAGCCAGGCGTGGTGGCTCATGCCTGTAATCCCAATGACTCAGGAGGCTGAGGCAGGAGGATCCCAAGTTTGAAGTCAGCCTTGGCAATTTAGGAGGGCCCTAAGCAACTTAGTGAGACCCTGTTTCAAAATAAGATATAAAAGGGCTGGGACGACTCAGTGGCTAAATGCCCCTGTGTTCAATCCCTGGTACAAAAAAAAAAAAAAAAAAAAAAAAAGAATTGGATTTTCCCATTTGGCTCTTTTTTGATTTGTTTCTCTGCTAAACTTTTATCCATTAACAATGAGCATATTTCCTTCAACTTCTTAAACATAGCTAGAATGGCTGTCCTCAAATCCTTAACTTCTAATTCTAACATATGGGCCATCTCAGAGTTGGTCTCCGTTGATTGATTTTTTTTCCTGTTACTTTGTGTCTAGTAATTCTCAATTATATTTTAGATATTATGAGTGATATATCGTAGCAGATCTGGATTCTATTGCATTCCACTGGAGAATATTGAACTTTTGTTTCAGCAGGCAGTTAACATAGCTGAACTCAACTCAAACTTTGTCTCTCCTTTGGTTGGGAGCAGATGAAGTTTCTGTGGAGACTTTTTCAGCTTTATCAGGGCTACGTGGGGTCTGGCCTGTGTGTACACAGTTCAAGAGTCTGCTAGAGATGTGGCCAGAGTTCATTTGCAGAATTTGTGACATCCCTTTTATGGCTCTCTTTTAGGTATTTCTCCTCTCACCTCCGAGCTCTGGTGGTTGCATTGAACTATGTCTTCTAATTTCTGAACCTGTAAAACTACACATTTCTATCAGATTTAGCTGCTTCCTTTAGCTTTGATTGATGACTACTGTTCTCATGGAAAAGTCCACAAATCTGAAAATTCTTCTTTTTCCAGTTGTTCACTACACTCCATTCCCCCTGCTTTCGTTCACTCCTCAGTGTCTTCAGATTGTCATTTTTCATATTTTTGTCCAGAGAACACCAGAGTTGGCAGGAGAATATCAGCTCAATCAGGCAGAAGAAGAAAGAATGAATTTTGAAGTAACTACATTCGAGTTTAAATTATGGTTCAGTTCAGGATTTTCTAGGCTTCAAAGTGTTGCTCAATTCCCATGAGCCTTAACTTCTATTCTATAGGTGTTAATTTGGAAAGGATACTTCTTAGATTATGAAATTTTACTCATCTCTTCTGGAAGTAAAGAGTAGTGCAACTGGACAACTTCAACTGACAGTTAATTTAAAAATATTTTCTTTTTGTTTTGGTATTGAAGATTTAACCCAGGGATGCTTTAGCGTTGAGCTATATCCCCAGTTCTTTAATTTTTTATTTTTGCGTAAGGTTTTACTAAATTGCTGAGGCTGGCCTCCAACTTGAGATCCTGCTGCCTCAATCTCCCAAGACACTGGGATTGTGTGTGCCACCATGCCTGGCTTCTTTTCTTTTTCCTTTTTAACTTTTGTGGTGCTGCAGCTTGAACTCAGGGCTTTGCACATCCTGAGCACGTGCTCTACCACTTAGCTAGGTACCCATCCCTGAGAATATTTTATATTTACGTGATTATAAGAGGCTTTAAAAGGTAATTCTGTGCTAGAAAGCAACCTTTCATATTGTATTGCAAATATTTAGTTGTGGAAGATTTGTTATGAAAATGGAAAAGTTAATGTTGTTATAAACTATTCCCTGAAGATTGTGTTGCTTTAAAATCTGAAATGGTGGGGCTGGAGCAGTAGCTTGGCGGTTACGGTGCTTGCCTGGCACGCACAAGTACATGGGTTCAAACCCCAGGGTTCAAACCCCAGCACCCACGTACACAACTAAGTGTCGGAGCAACGAAAGCCATGTGAAAAACTCAATAAAAATTGATTCTCTCTGTCTCTCTCTCTCTCACTGTCTTTCTCTCTTTAAAAAAAAATCTGAAAATGACTTGTATACAAAAATATTATTAATATTTACTTAATAGCTATAGTCTTCTTAATGATAAATAAATTTATTTCAATTATATTTATGTTCTTACTGTCTGAGAAAATGTGTTTCAGATTGTCGATTGTCATGGAAAAATTAAGTAATGAGAGAAAGCTTTAATAACAAGTTTCTTTTTGTTTCAATAAGATATTTCTTTCATTTTAAGAAGATGCTATCACCCATTTGATTACAATTTTACATTTCATGAAGAATTGTAAGTTTATGAATAAAATAACTCTTCCTTGATTTATTTTATGTATAGTCTTTGTGTTTGAGTTTGTGTTTAAGCAGTTTTGATGAATGAAATTGGTGGGTGAGCTCATCAAGGAAGAACAGGATGAAGGGCCAGAAACTGGATGGAACTTATTTCTAAAGACCTTTTATTATTTTACACTAGTGACATTTCTTGTAGGTATAGCGCTTGCCTTAGGTGGCACTAAGCTTTTTATGGGACTGTTGATAAATGCTTCACACATGCCAGACAAGCGCTCTACCACTGAGTCACACATCCCCAGCCCCACAACAAATTCTTCAAACAGTCCTGTAAGACTTGCAGCTGGAAGACCAGTCTGTCTTATCTACTCAGGAAGCCTCAGACACAAGGCTGTGTCTATTTTAACACAATTAAGCTAAAAACGTTTTTATCAGATGTGAAAAAATGTGGGTTCTAGCTACTGTGTGACTCTGGGCAAGTCATTTTACTGTTATGGGACTCAAAATGTCCATGATTCTGCCTTAGAATAAGCTGTGCCCAAGAGCAGGAAGATTGAAATACCCTTTAAAAAAGTATTTGGCAATATGACTAGAAATAGAAAAACCAAATACATAGTGACAAACCCATTATTATGTCATCTATAATGCACCAATAAAAAATGTGGAAGGAGAAAAAAAAAGATAGAAAAACAATTTTCTTCAAATTTAGAAACTTTCAGGTATATGTCTATTATTGAGTCCAAAGAGTATCAATAATTTAATGTTTTCAAGATTTGATTTTCAAAGTGTCATTCTGTTCTTTTAGGCCTTAGCTAAAGAAGATACTGATGCAGCTATTCAGTCTATATTATATAGAGAAAATTATTTAATTAAGGTAAGAACTGGCTACAAAACTCATGTCAATGTTAAATGTTGGGGTTTTTTTTTGGCTGGAGTGGTGGCTCGGTGTTTATGGCGCTTGCCTGGCATGTGCAAGTACGTGGGTTCAAACTCCAGCACCCACTTACACAGCTAAGTGTCTGAGCAATAAAGGCCATGTGAAAAACTCAATAAAAATCGATTTTCTCTCTCTCTCTCTCACTGTCCTTCTCTCTTTAAAAAAAAAAAATTGGGTTTTTTTTTTCCACTTTCAATGTAACATACCCTACAAAGAATTTGAGAAAATGCAGAAAACAATTAAAAGCATCCATTGGCATGGATTAATCTTAAGGGAGCTCTGAGAGTGCTTTCTTATGGACTTCCTCAATTCCTGCAGTGCAGGGGGACTCATTCGACAGATGCAGTTTAAGATTTAAGAATGTCCCCTTCCTCACTTTTTTTTTTTGGGGGGTTCTTTTGGTACCAGGGGATTGAACCCAAGGGAGCTTAATCATTGAGCCACATCCCCAGCCCTTTTCTGAGACAGGGCCTCACTAAGTTACTGAGGCTGGCTTTGAACTTCAATCCTCCTGCCTTAGCCTCCTCAGTCGCTGGGATCACAGACACGCTCCACCATGCCTGGCTTGTTCCTTTATTGTAATGGGAATTCTACTGAGTCACCATGAATGAGCTAACTTTAAGAGCTGTGATCAGAATTCTTGACTAATTATTATAAAACTGGTAATCTACTTTTGAGAATTTTCTTTAGATAGGTATGGTGGCACACACCTTTAAATCCAAAGACCCAGGAGCTGGAGACAGGAGGATTGCCATTTTGAGCCCAGCCGTAGCAACATAGTAAGATCCTCAGCAGTTTAGCAAGACCTTGTCTCAAAATAAAAAAATAAAAGGGACTGGGGATGTGGTTCACTGGCACAACACGTCTGGCAGATTTGTGTAGTCTGTGTCCCCAAGGAGAGCAGGCGTGCTGTCTCAATCATCTGTGTATTCCTTGTGTTCAGCACGGTGTGTACGAAATGGCAATCACAGTAAAACACACATATACACATGAAGAATTTTCTCTTAAAGTTATTTTTTTTTTGAAGAGAAGGACAGTAAAAGAATCAATTTTATTTCGATGCTCCAACACTTCATTGTGTACATGGTGCTGGGGTTTGAACCCTTGTCCTTGTGCATGCCAGGCAAGCGCTATAACCACTGAGCCACTGCTCCAGCTCCCTTTCTTAGGGTTCTTTAAAAAGGAAAGAAATGATCACTGGGATGATGAGGAGAACTCGACTCAGAAGGCCTCTCAGAGTTCCTAATGTTTTATTTAATTTTTATTTCATGATGACGCTAGTGGTCACACAAGCTCACTTGTTACGTGAAAGGTGGATGAGAAGTTTTGGTGAGACTCATTAGTTCATGGCCTATTTAGGTGTCGTCTTTATAAGCTGCTTGCTGTTTGGACCAGGTTTTAATACACGTTTGTGTCTATTTTCTTGTTCTACATAGACTGTTCCTCTTCCTCATTCTATGCCATCCTTTGTTTTTTTTAAGAGAATTTTTTTTTCATCTGGTTTCTATTTTTCCTTTATTTATCTGTGGGGTTTGAATCCAGGACCTCTTTCATGCTAGGCAAGCACTCTACGACCGAGCCACCTCCCCAGCCCTCTACCATCCTTTTATATTTCTGAATAATTCCTTAATCTTTAGGGAATTTAATGCAAAAATGATTTACTTTTAAAAAAGTGATTTACTTTTTTCTGAAGTAAGTCATTTTTTCATTGTGGAAGAATATGCACTGTATAAAATTTGCCATTTTAAACCCCCCCCCCTTTTTTTTTTTAGAGAGAGAGAGGGATAGTGAGAGAATCAATTTATTCAGTTTTTTTTTCCAGGGCTGAGGACCAAACTTGGGGCCTTGAGCATGCTAGGCAAGTGCTCTGCCACTGAGCTAAATCCCCAACCCCAATTTATTCAGTTTTTCATGTGGCCCTCATTGCTCCAAGACTTTGTTGTGTACATGGTGCTGGGATTTGAACACATTTCCTCGTGCATGCCAGGCAAGTGCTCTAACCACTGAGCCACCACTCTAGACCCCAGATATTAAATTTTTGACGTGGATTAGATTTTCACAAAAACTTACACGCGAACCTGCACTTTACTTCTTAGGAAAAATCAAATATATAGAGAGCTCATCCCTGGGTCAGTCACTTTTCTTTTCTGAGAGGTGAGGGGCATCCATACCCTGCTTGCGGGGGGTACATTTGCTTTGCTGTCTTTTAATAAATCGTGGCTTGTGCTTTGCTTTTGATGTGTCCTGACAGTTTTCTTCTTCTTCTTCTTCTCCTCCTCCTCTTTTTCTTTTTCTTCTTTTTTTATTGATATTCCTAGGCTGAGTTGAGGTCCCACAGCCCCCAGGAGGGACCGCCTTGAACTCTGTCTGGCAACAAAAGGAGAATTGCTAGGTTGTACAGTAATTCTGTTTAATTTTTTTCGACTGGATTAATTAATTTATGTAACATATATTTGTTGATCATCATTCATAAGACATGGCATTAAATGCTTGGAATCAATGCTGAATATGATAGTCATAGTTCCTGTTTATATCATAGCAGGGAAACAGACATTACAATTGTGATTAGTACAATGAAGGAGGAACACGGGATGTCATGAGAATCTGTTAACATTTTTTGAGTAATCACCAAAATAAGAATATTTTAAGATCTAGAAAATGATTTTCTTTCTTCTATGATTCAGTCACTATCTGTATGTCCTATATACAGCTATACATCTGTATATATGTATTCTTTGCTCTTTTTCTTGCTCATGCTGTTCTGTGGATTTGTGTGGTCTGTGTCCCCAAGGGCGTGCTGTCTCAATCATCTGTGCCTTCCTTGTGTTTAGCACGGTGTGTACCGAATGGCAGGAGCCAAGTGAGTGATTGAAATAATGAATGTGTTTTGGGGTCATTCTTAGGAATACTTTAAGCTTATAAGTTTAAGTTTTAGAAAATTTCAGAACACAAAAACTCTAGGGTAATACATTTGTCTTTTCTATCACCGTTTACTAGGAACTCGATAAGTATTTACAACATCATGACTTCTTAAATACAAGAAGAAAAGAGATGTTACATAAAAGATGGGTTGACCACGTGGCAGATCCTCTACAGAAGAAAATTATGGACAAAGTCCGATCACATAAGAAGATTAAAAAAAGGAGACAAGAGGAATCAGAGAATTTTTTAAAACATGTAAATAAAAAGGTACTAAGATGGGCTGGAGTGGTGGCTCAGCGGTTACAGCTCTTGCCTGGCACGTGTGAGTACATGTGTTTGAACCCCAGCACCACGCACACAACGAAATCGCGGAGCAATGAAGGCAGCATGAAAAACTAAATAAAATTGATTCTTTCTTTCTCTTTCTCTCGCTGTACCTCTCTTTAAAAAGAGAAAGGTACTAAGAGATCATTTAAGACTTTTTTCATTTGTTTAAAAAGTGGGCTTATCTTTGTTCACTTACTGTTCAGTCATCCAAACAGCCTACTCCTTCTCGCACTGTAGCTTACAATCTACACGTATTACAACTAAAGCTTTCCTAAATCCAGGGCATGTGGAAAGGTGCGGGGAGGAGGGTTCAGCCTGAGTTTAACTGTGTACATGAGAACCATTTCCCATTGTTTTCCCCATAAAGTTGTTTCTATTATTTATCATTTTAAAAAAATTAGAGTCCAGGTTCAAGAAATATTTTTCATTTGTCCTGAAACTTGATTATTTTAAAAGTTATTAGATATTTCTGTTCTTCTGGCATTTTTAAAAGATTGCAGATGTTTGTTAAAAGCAAAATGCCGAATGTTAGTGCTTCAACATTCTTCATTAAAATTTTATAGATTTTGGGGCTGGAGCGATGGCTCAGCGGTTATAGCGCTTGCCTGGCATGCACGAAGATGTGGGTTCAAACCCCAGCACCACATACACAACAAAGTGTCAAAGCAACTAAAGCCACATGAAAAACTGAATAAAATTGATTCATTCTCTCTCACTCTCACTGTCCCTCTCTCTAATAAAAAAAAATAAAATCTTAGAGATTTTAAGTAGACTCCTTCAATTACTATAGTATGTATTTACTACTTGAATCCTTTTTTTTTTTAAGAGAGAGAGGGACAGTGAGAGAGAGAAAAATAGAGAGAACCAGTTTTATTTGGTTTTTCATGTGGCTTTCGTTCCAACACTTCATTTTTGTTCGTGGTGCTGGGGTTTGAACCAGCATCCTTGCGCATGCCAGGCAAGCACCATAACCATTAGGCCACCGCTCCAGCCCCTGTATCAATTGTTTAATTTCCAATTTAGTCTTCTCTTTTCTTTTTGCATTTGTCATTGATGCCACTTTGAAGCACAAGAATGGAACTGTGTGTTTGACTTGAGTCCTGATATGCTCAAAACTAATTGTGTACCTTTTATTCTTCTGCGTGGTTTTATTTCCACCTTGTAGGGAACTGCATTTATAGAACATTATGATCCCAAAGAATATGATCCTTTTTGTATGAGCAAAGAAGATCCCAATTTCCTGAAGGTAGGTAGATTTTTCCTTATTTTATTTTATTTTTTTAGAGGGAGAGAGTGAGAAGGAGAGAAAGAATCAATTTTATTTATTTTTTCATCTGGCCTTCATTTCTCTGACATTTAGTTGTGTATGTGGTGTTGGGGTTTGACCCCAGGTCCTCATACATACCAGGCAAGTGCTCTCCCCCTGAGCCACTACCCCAGCCCTCCCAAAATTTCACAGATTTTTAAATTTCTTCCACAAGTAATATATTCTCATGATAGATAAATGGAAAAACTGATTTTTCAAATGCAGAAAATAAAACCCAGTCATAATTCCATTACCCAGCATTAACTCATGAACATTTTTCTGTTTATCTTTCTATACTTATATATATAAAAGCATACACATATGTACATAATATATATGTGCACATATATACATTTTTAATTTACAAGAATGGAATTATATCATACATTCGATTTTACAATGTGCTCTCTCTTGCAACAACAGTTCATGGATTGCTTCTCTGTCAATAAATATAAATATATAATTTTAATAATTGTATAATATTCTATTATTCATAGAAGCTACATTGTACTGAATGCTTTTTTTTCATTGTGTTTAATCTCCAATGCCGCTATTCACAGATGAGACAAATGAAGCATGGATAGGTTGTCCGTCAAAGTCACTGAGCGGCAAATAGAGCATAAGTGTGTTTCTAATCACACACTTTACTTACCATGCAGCCTCCTTTCAACAGATTCCCTGTTTGAACTCTAGACTGTTTTTGATTGTTACTGTTGTAAGTCACTTTATGATGTACGTCTCTATAGCTTGATAGTTCCGATTGTAAATAAGCTGCTAGAAGTAGAATTGCTGAGTTCAAGGGTTTGTTGGTTTGTTGGTTTGTTTTTAAATGCTGTCTGTCCTCCTCCTTCTTCTTCCCTTCTTTTTTTTTTTTTTTAAGAGAGAGGGACAGTGAGAGAGCGAGAAAGAGAGAATCAATTTTATTTAGTTTTTCATATGACTTTCGTTGCTCCAACACTTGGTCGTGTACGTGGTGCTGGGGTTTGAACTCGTGTCCTTGGGCATGCCAAGCAAGCGCTGCAAGTGCTGTAACCGCCGAGCCACCGCTCCAGCCCCGAGTTCAAGGGTTTGTACGATTTTGATTCCTAATGCCAGATTGACCTCCAGGCAGGTTGTATAAGCTTTCTCTCCCACCAGAGTCCATTTTTCCATACATTTGCTAAAGGTGGATATGATTACACAAAATAAAACTCCCTCCCAAATGTCACAGACATTTTAAGCTGCTGGGATTTGCCCTGGAATTCTAGATTCTTTTTTTTTTTTAAATTGGTACGTGTGTGTGCACACATGCAAGCGTGCCACAGTCTGTATTTTTATAGGTGAAAAAATGAGAATTTAAGAATTAAGAGTCTTAGACATACTAGTAACACAGAGATTGAAATTTGAAATTAGATCTTTTTGATGCTATCTGGTCTGTTCTTCCTCCTATCCCAAAAGTTAGACTAGTTTATAAACAACAAAAACTTATCATTGGGAAGTACAAGATCAAGGTGCCAGCCTTGAACACCTCCTAAAGGGCCCTTCTCTTAATACTATTGCATTGGTGAATTGGTTTCAACATAGAGATTTGGAAGGGACACAAGCATTCTGATTATAATTGCAAATACTAAAATCCCTTTTTTTTCTGTTCTTTTACCATGTGCTAGGTTCTGTGCAGAATGTTGTTTCCGTCTTTAAAGTTTAAACTTTGTTATTAATTCATCAATAGGTTATATAAAATACCTGAACATGATAGCACTGCTATTGTCTCTTTTTACAGTAAGTTAATGTTTTCTTATTATAAGAAAAACTCTTCACAACTTCTATAAAAGCAGAACTCTAAAACACAGTCTGATCACTGTGTATTTTAAATCTAAAAAGTCACGTTGTGTATTATAATTATCCCAGGGGAAAAAAAGTCTGATTTTTATTAGAAAGATACGTGGGTGACCTTTTTAGCTTGTGGTATAACTTCGTAGACTAGGCTAAACCATGAAAATGACAGTTGCTGAATGTTGTTTTTTTTTATGTGAAACTGTCATTTGATAACATTGGCCATTAAAATATATTTAATGGGGTTGGGGATTTAGCTCAGTGGCAGAGCACTTGCCTAGCATGCACAAGGCCCCGAGTTCAGTCCTCAGTCCTGGAAAAAAAAAATATATATATATATATTTAATGGGGGCTGGAGTGGTTGCTCAGTGGTTATGGCGCTTGCCTGGCATATACGAGGACCCAGATTCAAACCCCAGCACCACATATACAATTAAGTGTCAACCCAATGAAAGCCACTTGAAAAACTAAATAAGGTTGATTCTCTCTCTCTCTCTCTCTCTCTCTTTTCTTACACTGTCCCTCTCTGTCTTTAAAAAAATAGATTTAATGCTTTAATATCTTGGCTCACAGATGATTTACATTTTCAGTAGTATTTTGGCAAAGTTTTGCATAATTTTTAATTATGTTGTTGATTATGGATGCTAGGAGTAAGATAATGTAGATTTTTTTCCTTTTGTGTACAAGAAATGGATTTTAAAATTTAAGTGTATATGATAATGCAAGGTAATTTTTGAAGATGGATCCCACACTGAAACAAGAGCTAATCTTGCATTTTTTCCTAGAGAGGCTTTTTTTTTTTTAAAGCAAGAGGGGACAGTGTGAGAGAGAGAGAAAGAGAGAAGCAATTTTTATTTAGTTTTTCATGTAACTTTCATTCCTTGAACACTTTGTTGTGTACATGGTGCTGGGGTTTGAACTCGCATATTCGCACATGCCAGGCAGGCACTGTAACCGCAGAGCCACCGCTCCAGCCCCCCTAGAGGGCCTTTTTAAAAGAAGTATCAGAGTGCCCCCAGCTTCATAATGTATTACATATACACAGTGGGTATATATGGTAGATATGTGTTATACGGATAGAGAGCTGGGACAGGCCCTGCTATTGGTGTGTACTGTATTCTTGACTCCTCTGGCACCAGAGTCATATGCAGGTGCTTAAGATGGACTGAAGATCTTTAATCCTCAGACCTGCAACCCAGTCCTCAAATAAGTGTTTCTCTTGTAGGTTATCATCCCACCGTTTCGTGACCCTTTGAGAAAAGCACAGTATGACAAGAATGAGGAAAACAGAACTCTTCTTCAGTGTGAGACTGGTACTTAGCTCCAAGTCCTTACGTCAAGAGCAATGACAGTCACATTTAAGGGTGCTGACTTAGATTACTTATCTTCCTGCAGGCAAAATATATACAGTGAAAGAATTTAAAGAGATTGAGAAGATCCAATATCTCTCCAGATTCCCAAAAATTTCTACTTCAAGGCACTTTATGACTCCAAATGAGTGGCTTAAACTGCCTGCAAGATACATAGAAAGCGAGTATTGTAAAAGGAGCAGGTAATGGTTAATACAATAGAAATTATGAACTTCTTAGACGGGAAATTATTTCTTGAGATAGTGATAAAAATGTTTTCATAGTTATTATTTTTCAAAATTTTTCATTTTCAATGAGAAATCTGTAATTCTTAATTTCTCTGTATATGATTTTTTTCCTTGGGTCTGGTCAGGATTTTCTCTTTGGTCTTCATTAGCTAAATTATGATGTCATCTCAGTTTATTTTTTTTTTCCCTAAGTAAGACAATTTAGGGGGCCTCTGAAATTATTTTTTATTTTTATGTTTTGGTATTGAGAACTAAATCCAGGGCCTCATACACGGTAGCCAAGCACTCTCCCACTGAGCTACACATCCAGACTCTCTGAGATTACTTTTTTTTTTCCTTTTGGTGATGGGGATTAACCCCAGGGGTGCTTAGCCAGTGAGCAATGTCCCTAGACTGGGTTTTGTTTTGTTTTGTTTTGTTTTTTGTTTTGTTTTGAGACAAGATCTTGAAAAGCTGCTCAGGGCCTTGCTAAGTTAGTTACTGAGGCTGAGGTTGGCTTTGAACTTGTGATCTTCCTGTCTCAGCCTCAGCCTCCCAAATTGCTGGGATTACAGGTGTGCACCACTGCACCTGGCATCTCTGAGATTCTTGTATCTGTGGTTTTACGTCTTTCATTATTTCAGGGAAATTCGGAACCATTCTTACCTCAAACTTTTTTTATGTCCTATTCTCTATTTCTTCTTCTGAGAATCGAACTATATGTATGTTAGACCATTGACAATGTCCACATA
>PVKS010039675.1:0-17095 GCA_004027875.1 Aplodontia rufa | reverse complement strand
AATTTCAACATGTAACCGGTACAAACATTGAGAAAACTGACATTCTTTTTTCATCATAAGACTTCAAGATCCTGTATTTTATGCTTTTGCATTTAAAATTGAACACTATATTTCATTACAAACACTTATCTGTATTAAGATTTTTATGAACTATAGACAGCTGAAAAATTCACACAACCAACTTGTGAATACTTGGAAATTTTCCAACAACTGAATTGAGTTATTAGTATTTAACCATAAATTTAATGTAGCTGAAGTTGACTGAACTGCATATTCAGTTCTATTGCACTAACCATGTATCAAGCACTCTTAGCCCCATATAGGTAGTGGCTACTACATTGGATGGTGTAGCCTTTTCCAATATCCACACCCTTATCACATTTGACATGTCATGGAAGTCTTCCAAATGTGAGGGAAGAATTATTACTATTATTAATAGTATCATTGTACTCATTTTCTAGAGGGGGGAAATGGAGATGCAATGAGATTAAATAACCTTCTTCAGGGTAGTACAGCCAGGAAGTGGCAGATTCAGAGCTTGAACTCAGTTTGGTGTGACAGCAGTGCCAGGCCAGTGTCTCCTGGGTCCTGCACATGGAGATGGCCTTGAGTCGTAGTATACATGAAGCTCTGGCATCAGTACACTGTGTGACCCCATCACACTGCTTGTCTTCTCTGCGAAGCATGTCTATCTGTGAAGCAGGAGGATAGGAGTGCATTGTCTCATCATCTCTGAGACAGAATATAATGGAAGCTACTTTTTTTAAAATTCAATAGACATTAGATTAGGGGTTCATCATCAATCAATCAAGAACAGCACTGTAATGACAGAATAAGCCAATACTGGTGCCAGACCATGGTTTCCTCCTTTGGGTTTCCCATGGTTCTATGTTTCAGTTTACTTAAGCCCCAAGTTAATTGGACTTCTCGTGGAAGTCGGAGGTTACCCTCAGGTTAGATTCACCCATACTACCTCCCTCTGGTCACCTTGATGTCAACCCTCTACTCTTATTTTTTTCCTCTTGAACTTCTAAATGCTTCTTTTTTAAAGAAGATTTTATTGGTGCGTTATAATGAACATATAACCAAAGCAAAATACTATATTATTATATTCATATATGCACAAAATACAATTTGGTCAATTTTATTCTCCAGTACCTCCCCTTTCCCTCTTCTCCCTCCTACTGGTCCTCTTCCTCTAATGATCTCCCTTCTGTTTTTATGAGACTTCCCTCCCCCATTTTTCTTTCTTTTTTTCTGTTTAGCTTCCACATATGAGAGAAAACATACGAACCTTGAATTTGAGCCTGGCTAATCTAAGTACAATGTTCTCCAGTTCCATCCATTTTCCTGCAAATAACAGTTTTGTTCTTTATGGCTAAACAGAACTCCATTAAGGATACCACATTTTCTTTATTCATTCATCTATTGATGGACACTGAGGCTGGTTCCATAACTTATTGTGAGTTGAGTAACAAACAAACATGGACATGCATGTATAAGTAAAGTATGCTGAGTTTTTTAGGTTTTTTTAGGATTAATATCTAGAAGAGGTATATCCGGGTCATTTGGTGGTTCCATTCCTAGTCTTTTGAGGAATCTCCATACTGATCTCCACAGGGCTACTGATTTACAATCTCAACAATGTTTAAGTGTTCTTTCCCTCCTCTACCTTGCCAGCATTTATTATTTGTATTTTTGTAAGAGAGGGACAGAGAGAAAGAGAAAGAATCAATTTTTATTTAGTTTTTTACGTGGTCATCATTGCTCCAACATTTCTTGGGATTGTGGTGCTAGGATTCAAACTTGCGTACTCACGCATGCCAGGCAAGCACCATAACCAGTGAGCCACCACTCCAGCCCTTCGTTTGTATTCTTAATGACTAATAGTCTAACCGGATGGGATAAGCTCTTAGTATAGTCTTAGTGTGTTTGTGTGTAGAGCTGGGGATTGAATCCAGGGCCTCATGCATACATGCATGCTAGGTGAGCACTACCACTGAGTCATATCCCCAGCCCTCTCAGTATAGTTTTGCTTCACATTTCCCTAATTGTTAAAGATACCAAACATTTTTCATATATTTTTTGGTTATTTGGATTCCTTTGACAAGTGTCCACTTAGTTCATTTGCCATTTATTGGGTTATTTTGAGTGTGTGTATGTGTGAATTTTCTTTATATATTCTGGATATTAATCTTCTGTGGGAACAGTGGCTGGCAAAGATTTTTTTCCCATTCTGTGGGTTCTCTCTTCACATTCTTAGCTATTTCCTTTTTTGTGAAGAAGCTTTTTAATTTGATGCCAACCTGTTTATTAATTCTTGGCATTATTCCCCAAGCTTTAGGAGTCCTAGTGAGGAAGTGAACAACACTCTACTTTTGCAAGGCCAAGCCTAGGGGTGCCAGTAGTGTCCTCATGGTGACTGATCTCAGGGTAATGAGCTAATAACCCTTGTGGTTTCTTTCCTTACTGATGTCTTTATAGGTATTCCCTTTAGACTGTTCTGAAAACCTTCTTTGCATTGTTTCAAGTCCAGCCCCCCACTCACTGTAGCCACCTTAGCTGCGGCTCCTCTGCCACCACAGACCCCTGCAGCTTTACCATCAAGCATACCAGCTCCGAGTTTCCTTCCCAATGGCTCTCCCACCTCAGACAAGGCCTGGACACCCACCAGCACTGAGATCACCACCACCGAGGACTTAGAGGAGACAGTCATTGTGTAGGGAGATGAACAGAATAGATGCCCCTGCTGATGAGAACACTAATCCAGTGAAGAAAAGCAAAAAGGTGTGCAGAGCAGATGGGATGAAGAGGACGACTAAGGAAAGTTACCAGTGAACAGCAGCCGAAAATGCTGAGGATGACAGCGATGACACCAAGAGGTAGAAGATGGATGCGATGCCTAGACAGCAAAAAAGGAAAAGTCGAACCTAAAAACTAAAGCCCATGACCTGGTCACCCTGCACTTTCCATCCCAGAAGCTTAGTTGCAGCCCTGCTGGGGAGGGAGGCTTCCACACTGCACTGCACAACCCAAACTGGGAACTGGCAGCAGGGGAGGAAAAAGGACCAAACTTTCCAAGGCTCTGCTTTTGTTTCTTTAGAGTGCTTTAAAAAGAAAAAAAAAGTTGGGTTTTTATTTATATTTGTATACACATTAGGTGTAATTTCTGATGATCTGAGATAATCAAATCAGCCTGGGAGGGTCTGCCCTACTTCACTTGTGGTGTGGCCATGATCATTATCTCAGGAGAAAAATAAACTTTATATAAAAATAGAAGAAATAAACAATCATTCCAAGCATCCAGTGACATTTCATGCGTATGTGTGTGTGTGTGTGTGTGTGTGTGTGTGTGTGTAAGGCTGTACTGCAAGTGGCTGATTTGTGTGGGATGGTCAAAATGGCCAAACACAAAAAATCCCCTAGGCCTGTCTTTTCTGTCTATGAAGTTGCTGTTTATTTTCCAACTGTTGAACAGTGTTGTTTTACAAATGTGTCAAATAATAAACCTGAGTTCTATTTTTGCAGAGTTGTTCTAGGTCTCTTTAACAACCTCTTTCATCACGCAACTTGAGCATGCCATTTATTTCCTGCTGGAGTATTATTGATACTAGTGGTATATATTTCAGGATTGTTTGTAGAACTATCACCCTTAGGTTTGTTTATTTATTTTGTATGGAAGGTAGCAAGAGACCAATGTAGCAGAGCTACTTCAAAGCTAAGGATCCCTAACAATATCACTGGATTGCAAGAACTCAAGGTCATAAAAAATGAAATAAAAGGTGTTTTTCACAACTGCTTATCCGCTATAGTCACCCTCTTCCTCCTATCCTGGTAAAAACCATTGTGTTTAAAGAAATCTAAGCATCAGAGATAGTGGCCCCAGCTATTGCTGTGTCATTGAAGAAAATAAATGCAAAAACAAAGATACTTTTCTGCTTTTGCATCCGTTTCCCTCTCATGGTTTGCACCCATAACATCCTCCACCTACCTGTTACAAGGATGGCTAATAGCATTTACTCTCACCCAGCACCATGCTAAGTATGCACCTTTATTAGCTCATTTAATCATCAATACAAACATAGGGTAGATGATATCTATTTTTATCTCTATTTACAGATGAGGAAACTGAAGCACAGAGAGGTTAGGGAATCTCCCAAGTTTGTGCAGGCAGTAATTTGAATCCAGGCAGGCTGGTTCCAGAGCCTGTGCTCTTCATATTTAAGTTCTACTTTTTTTTGTGATAAACACCAGAGCTGAAAGGGAACTTAGAAACTACTTCAACCCTCTCAATTGATGGATTCATTTAAAAGTATAGTTAATGATTGCTGCTTCTAATTTCTCCCATGTTGATCCATATTTGGGCATGCCCTGTCTACTCTGCATCATCGCCGAAGTATGGCAGTGTGAATGAGGCTCTCTGCTGTCCTGGTTCTCTGCCCCTTTCTCCAGCCCATCCTCTGCCCTGCTCCCTACCCCAGGAAGCACACATGTGTTGTATCAATAGACTTCCTTCCTCTATGGATTCCAGATGGGTTTAGGTACCAGCAGGAGATTGAGGGAAGGAGTTTAGGGTATTTAGTCTCACAAGCTATATAGTAATCCAGTATTTCTTAACCAACTATCCCAAGTTTAGTGGTATACAATAATCATTTTAATCAATTCCTAACCCAAACTTTGTGAGTTAGAAATTCATACAGCATAGTGTGGATGGTTTTTTTCTCTTCTTCCATGTTTAGAATCATATCTGGGACCCAAAGGCTGTAGATGGTTTCAGAGCAGGCAACTAGAATTATTCATTTACTCAAATGCCTACTAGCTGTTTTTAGTAATTGATTGGACCCTCAGCTAAGTGGTTGGCCCAGATATCTGTATCCTCTCCATGTGGAAGAACTCAAGTCAGTCAGTTTGGGTTTCCTCACTGCATGGCAGCCAGATTCCCATAGTAAGTATAGCCAAGAAACCAGGTGAATATGTGACATTTGTATGTTCTACCTCCCTCATATGCAATTAATCAAGACTGCCACAAGCTCTGTCTAGGGAATATAGGGAGGGAATGTAGAACCTACCACTTCATGAAGAGAATATCAAAGTCACATTGTAAGAAATGTATGTAGGATAAGAGACTTCTTTTTATCTTCATCTTGTAGGATAAAAGTCCTGTTTGGAAAACACTAATGGATCACAATATTGAGATTTTAGGAGTTTGTATGTATCAGCATGGCTTAACTCCTAGAGGGGATGGAATATATTGAAGAATTTATGAAAATGTCAAAGGAGTATGATATTTACAGTTATTCAGAACACATCCGGGCTTAAAATATAGTGTTAAAAAATATGAGATACAGAACAAGATCCTAAAATACCCTCAGTTTTTCCTGTGAAAATGTATGTTCTTGACCACAATGTTTGTGTCCTCTCAAAGAACTTTCTTTCTTCCCAAATCCTCTCTCTGGAAGCAGATATTGTGAGGACAGCACAGGTTGGGGCATTTTCCAGCCAAGGAAAGGCTCAGCATTTCCTCTTTTGTAACTCCAGTAATCTTGTTGTAACATGCAAAGCAGTGTTCAGGAGGGTGGATGGCAGGATTTGGTTCTCCTGTTGTGGTGCCAGAAAGGCAGTGCTGGTTTCATTAAGATTTTCAGAGGGTCTTCGATAAATACAAAGCTAAAGACATGGTTCCACAAATATGGATAGCTCACTTGGGTCAAGGAATTGTAGAAGCAAAGAGGTCTTAGAATCTGTTTATGGTTCAATGCTATCATTCTGCAGGTGTGGAAATCACATTAGGGGTGTCACCCCAAAGGCCACACCATCCAAACATCTCCATTAATTGTCTATTTGAAATAGGTCCTAATTTAAATCCCCATTCCTCTTGGAAGTGTATTTTTAAAATAAAACCTTTTTATTTTTAGATAATTGGAGAATCACATATAGCCGTATGAAATACAAAGATCTGGGGCTGGAGTGGTGGCTCAGTAGTTACAGCACTTGCCTGTCATGTAAGAGTACGCGAGTTCAAACCCCAGCACCGAGCGGGGAGGAAGATGGCGAGCTGAAGGGAGGAGGCTTTTCCTGTGGCTCCGAGTCTGGATGGGAAAACTCCAGTTTATCGTCAGTTTTCCAAGGTGTGTTCTGGGGACTATATATATATATATATATACTTCTAGTGCGAGTTTGTGAAGCTTTTCTGAGGAGCTGAGTCCTGGGAGTTTCACATGGAGAAAAAAAAAAGGGATTTTATCCATCCAGTCGGCTGTGTTGACGTCCTGCCGGTGCAGCCACCATTGGTGAGCAGCTGACAAAGCAAGGAGAGGGAAAAAGGATTCTATCAGTTCTGCCAGGAATGAAGCAGTTTGGCTGTGTTTACTTTCTGCAGGCGGAGTTGCAAGTGAGGAGAGATAAAGGGATTTTATCCATCCCACTAGGAATGGAGGTCGGCTCTGTTACATTCAGTGTTGGGCAACCAGCTGCAGGGGCGGGACTGCAAGTGGCTGTGGCTGCGGCTGCGGCTATGGAGTTGAACAGAGCCAGCTGCTGGGATCCCGTGCTCTATAGAAACAGAGCATCGGCTGAGCACATTTGCAGACATCCACCGAGCTCATACACTGCGGGGGCAGGGGGGAGAGAGCTGTGCTGGGAAGTGGCTCCTGAGGTGCCCAGTGGAACAGGCTATTTGGTGGGAATGCCAGGCCACCATTCCCAGCCCCAGGACATAGCTCCCTCTTGGTTTTTAGAGCAGCCTATGAAAACTGCATCAGGAAAAGGCCACAGGCTTCAGTCTGATCCAGGAAGAGAAGGCCTTGACCAGGCCCAGGCTCCACCCTTCTTAGGGGGTCTTCATTTTGTGGAATAAAGGGGAGCAATTCTCTGCCCTGTCCACTCCCCCCAGCCAGAAGGATCACGTGACAAGTTAAAGGCTCTGAGTCTTCTGCCACAAGAGACAGCGTATGCATCTTTCAGCAGAGGGAGAATAGAAATCATCCATAATCCCTGCTCATTAAGTCTTCTGGCTTCAGCTCTCCTGGGAGGCTGGCAAACTTCATGGCTTACTAGAATGAGTCCTCTTCATTGGAAGCCCCTCCTAGAAATCTCAGGAGTCTGATGATACCCCAGTCCTTTTTGTGAGATCACATAACCACAGACTTAGATATTCATATCAAAACCGAGAAGGACAGTGATCATCTCCTCCCAAAGGTCCCAGAGATGCCCTTACTGTCTATAGTTCCAAGTTTTCATTTAGAATTTTTTACTTTTTATCTGATTTTGCATACATACGTACATTTTTTTTTCTTTCTTGCCTTCTGTTTATCTCCTATACCCAGTGTGTGTTGGTACAATAGCTGGAACAGTTTATCAGTTCATGGACATATAAAATATTAGCTTTTTTTATTTTTCCACTTTTTTTAAATTTTTATTCTCTTTTTTCTGTTCCTGTTTTAGTTTGTGTCTTTGTATGTTTGCTCATCTCTTTCTCCTCCCTCTTGAACAGATGGATTCTGGTCAGCGCAATTAGTATCAGAAGTATACTGTGCCTGAACTCCTTACTTTACTTACGTGTGCTTCTACCCTTATTTGATCTCCCAAATCTCATTAATATCTCTTTTACCCCTCCTATATTTTACCACTGCTAATCCTCCTTCCCCTAGGGCCTGCTTTTTCTTTCCTTTTTACTTTTTTCCTTTATTATTTTATTTTTTTCTCTTTCTTTCTTGTTCTTTTTCTCTTCAGCAGATCCTATACCTCCATCAAATTCTCACTGTCCACAATAGGTCAATATAGCAAACTAGCTCGCGATGTCCTTGAATTGAAATGAAAGACGCCTCAAATTAACCTCTTTGGCCCTTACTTTCTCAATTCCTAAACTTTATCCTGTTTTCTCTCTTCCTCACTCAAAGCCTTTAACCTACTCCCATCCCATTTTTATTTTTTCCTTATTCCTAATTGAATCACTGAATCCATGCTAACACCTTTCAGTTTTCTATTCTAACTCAGGAGCTTCACACTACCTCCCTTCCCCACTTCCTTGGTTTTCTAGATTATACTTCTCCCCATCTACAAGGCCCTGCTAACTGAAGTGAAGGTCATTCTTCAAAATGGGTATTTGCTGGTTATCTTAACATTTTGTGAGAGCTCTCATGGAAGGAAACCACTTCTAAAAGGTGCTAATCATAATTATAACTGTTTTAGTTGAAACTGTTCAGAATATGCACCTATAGGCTCACATTTCTTCATTGACTGGATTGGAAGCCATTGAGCTGTGCTTCCCAAGTAGCACCCCAGCCCAATGAAGCACAGGCATAAGAAGCTCCAAAAACCCTTACAACAGTAGCTAACATAGTCAGTCTTCAAGACACATCCCCTCTATCTGAAAATGAGGAAAAGGGGTAATTACTCCCATCCTCACCCTCACAGCTCTCCATCCAAGGACTCCACAGCAGGGGTCCTGGATGAAAACCAAGAAAAATATATCAACATTATGATCAGTAACTCAAGGAGTTGAAAGAAGAATTAAAGAATGAGATCAGAGAGCAGTTTCAGGTGATGAGAGACAACTTTCATAAGGAAATAAGGGAACAATTCCATGAAATGAAAGATCATGAAGAGTTAGACATCCTGAAGAGAGATGTAGCAGAGCTATCAGAACTGAAAAATACTGTCAATCAAATCAAATCCTCACTAGAAAATACTAACACCAGAGTGAACTCAACAGAAAATAGAACCTCAGCCCTCGAAGAATGAACATCAGATAATGAAGACAGGTTGAGCAATGTTGAGTTCAAGGAGGACAGACAAGAAAAGAAATTTATAGTGCATGACCAGAGCTTCCAAGTAATATTTGATGAGAAGAAACAATCTGAGAGTATGAATTCTTACATGATCATGGGGAACTGTGCTAAGATTCCTGGGGGACATAGGGAGGGGGCCAGGGAGGGGAATGGAATAGGAAGGACATCAGGGTGACCTGAGGGAGGTACTATGGGTGAATCTAATCTGAGGGGAACCTCTGACTTCCATGAGAAGTTGGATTAACTTGGGGCTTAAGTAAACTGAAACATGGAACCATGGGGAACCCAAAGGAGGGAAACCATAGTCTGGCACCAGTATTGGCTTGTTCTGTGATTACACTGTTGTTCTTGATTGTTTGATGATGAACCCCTAATTGTAAGACCATGTCTATCGAATTAAAAAACAAACCCCAGTATGTACACAACAAAGTCTCAGAGCAATGAAAGTCACATGAAAAACTGAACAATTGTTTCTCTTTCCCTCTGTCCCTTCCACTTAAAAAAGAATACAAAGATCTCACATACATTTTACCCAGTTTCCTCCAGTGATACCATCTTGTAAAACTCTAGTGCAATATCATATCCAGGATATGGACAATGATATGGTCACTATGTAGAACATGTCCATCACCACAAGAATTCCTTATTGCCACACCTACTTCTTCATGCTTTACTTCTTCCCTAATCGTTGATAGCCAATCTGCTTTCCATTTTTGTAATTGTCATTTAAAGAATGGTACATAAGTAAAATGATGTAGTATTTAAGTTTTTGCATCAGCTTTTTCTTTACTCTGCATAATTCTCTGGAGATTCATCCAGGTTGTTAAATGTATCAAGAATTTGTTCTGGGGACAGGAGTGGTTGCTCAGTGGTTATAGCACTTGCCTGTCATGCACGTGGAAGTGGATCTGAACCCCTAGCACCATATACACAACAAAGTGTTGGAGCAATAAAAGCCACATGAAAAACTAAGTAAAATTGATTTTTTCTCTCACTCTTCCTCTTTAAAAAATTTTGCTCTGTTTTATTGCTGGGTAGTATTCCATGATGCTCTGTGCCATTGTTTAAACATTCCTCTGTTGAATATCTAGGTTCTTTTTAGATCTTCTATAAAATCTGTATATAGGTTTTGGTGTGAACATAGGGTTTGTCTGGGATAAATGCCTAAGAACAGAGTTTGTGTTTTTTTTTTTTTAAATAAAGAAACTCCCAAACTTTTCTGAGTGCCTGAATTATTTTTGCATTTCCAACAATGTAGGAGTGATATGGTTTCTCCATATCCCTACTAGCATTTGGTGTTCTTGCTATTTTTATTTTAGCTATTCCAATAGCTATATGATCTATCTTCCATGGTTTCAGTTTGTATTTCCTTAATGATTAGTGCTATTGAGCATTTTATGTACTTACCATCTGCATATCATCTTTGGTAAAATATCTCAAAGGTATACTTTCAAATGTTTAAGGAGTGCAAAGTATTTACACAATGTGTTAGCATTATGTATATTAGGTGAATACTTAAAATGGAAAATTTACAATTTAACTTTAATGCATACTATCTGATATGTGATCTGATTTCATGAAGTAAAATGTATATGTATGATTGAGGTATACAAGAATATGCACTAAAATAGCATATGGGCTAAATTGTGTCCTCCTCAAATTCGTATGCTGAAGTCAGAATGTGATTTTATTTGGACCTTCAAATAGGTGATTAATTTAGGATGGGACCTATCCAAAATTATTGGTATCCTTATATGAAGATGAAATTTGGATAAGGACAGAGGGAATACCATGTGAAGACCCAAAGAGAAGATAGCTATTTGTAAGTCAAAGAGAGAAGCCTCAGAAGCAATCAACCCTGCTGATATTCTGATATTGAACTTCTAGCATCTAGACCTGTAAAAAAATAAATTTGTTATTCAAGCTACTCAGAATGTGGTACTTTGTCAAGGTGGCCCTAGCAAACAAATACAAGTTTTAACAGCAGCAACATATGATTATAAAGTTATGGAAATTTACAGTTTGATCTTCTGCATTTGTTTGTTTAAAGAGAGAATTTTAATTTTTCATGTGGCTTTTGTTTCTCTGGCACTTCAGTGTGTACATGGTGCTGAGATTCAAACCTGTGTCCTTGTGTATGCCAGGCAAGGACTGTAATTGCCGAGCCACCGCTCCAGCCCCTCCTCTGCATTTCCTGATTTCTAGAATATCAACTACAAATTTTGTCATTAAAGTTATTTAATACTCTACTAAACTGATAAGTAGACATGCTTTGGGACAAAATAGAAGAATAATGGAAGTTGGTGAATTAATCAACCCCCCCCATTTGTCTCTGAAGAATCTAACAATAAAAATCAGATTCAGAGTTGAAGTTAATTGGGCTTTAAAGTCTTGGTTGAAGGAAAATATGCTGAATCATTAGTCCTCTAAACTATGACCAGTCAGCTAGGAAGTCTTGCATTTATTACCTTAAGTGGATCTTCAGCATGCTCCATGGCATAGTGCTCCAACAACTATGTTTGGGGATATGAAACTCAGAACCAACCAACCACACATTCCTTAGCAGTTGTTTGAAAAGAAATTTCAGATCAGGGCTGCTTCTTGTCAAAAACAGTTGATGGACAATAGCCCTGGAAGTTACCCAGTCAGTAGAGAGTTTGTGGGGTTGACACATTCAACCTCTCACCTCATTAGCAGAGTCAACTTGTACATACATCTTCTTTCACTCTGGTGAATAAACGTAACAGCCAAGAGCAGTCAGAGATGATTAGATAAAATCTATAGGACCTAGGGACCTTCATCAACTGGCCCAAGCCTCTCATTTTACAAGGGAAATAACTGGGACCCTGAAGTGCTCAGAGTAATGTGTATGCACATATGTGCCTGCATAACATTTATAGCATTCTACCTCAGTCTGAAGTTAGAGATAAAGAATCCTCAGAGACATACCAAGCCTAAAATTTCTCATGCTACAAACAGAACTTTGGATTCTCTTGATAGGTCTTGTCTAGTATCTCAGAGGGAAATAAATTTAAGGGATGTTCCAAAATTAATTGCTTATCTCATAAAGTTGGGCTAAAAGTTAAAATCCTATCAGTACAACATCTGGAAAATATAAAGAGATTGACTAACACTAGGAGAAAGCTATACTATAAATGAAAACTCCATCTCACCTGGAAATACTGTTGAATAATTACTCTTAATAAATGATTTCCTCTCTTCAATGTGCATAGACACAGGTACTTGCTTTACAATTATTTGGAAGTAGGAAACTGATTTAAGACCTACAGGATTAAATAAGTATTAAATTATAATGTATTTCTATCTGATATGCTTTCTTAGATCTTTACAAAATGCTTATGCACTAAGGACTATTTAAGACATAAAATCAAATAGATTGAACTCTCCTTACAGGAAAGGACTGTCTGAAGAGTCAGATACACTAAACACTGTTGAAAAAGGGGGGTTTAAAGTTGTTGAGCAGAAAATATTGTTCTTTTTCCCAGCTATGTGTTCTGATTCACTCCTCAAATTCTTTTTTTTTTTTTTTTGCCTCTTTTTGGAAAAGAAAAATTGTAGTTAAAAAGTATGTAATATTTGCCATCTTTATAATTTTTTAAAATAAAGATTAAGGGACAGTGAGAGATAAAGAGAATCAATTTTATTTAGTTTTCCATTTGGTTTTTGTTGCTCTGATACTTAGCTGTTTATGTGTTACTGGGGTTCAAATCGGGTCCTTGCGTATGCTGTGCATAATTTTTAAGTGTATAGTTCAGTAGTGCTGGTTTCAATAGAGCTCCAGAACGTTTCCTTCTTGCAAAATTGAAATTCTGTTTCCATTAGTGAACTTTCCGTCCCCCAACTCACCCCAGTCCTGAGAAACCAGCATTTTACTTTGCTTCTATTAATCTGACCATGGTAGAAACTTCATGTAAATAGAATCATACAGTATTTGTCCATCTTGTGACTGACATACTTCATTTAGTATGAATTCATCCATATTGCAGCATGAGACAGGATTTAAGGCTGAATTTTATTCCATGGTATGCATAAACTACATTTTCCACATTTTTTATTTATACATTATAGTCATGTATAATGGAATTTATTATTCATATGTATACACAGTGTAACAATATAGTTTGGCCAATATTACTCTCCAGCACTTCCCCCTTGGTCCCTTTCCTCATGATTTTCATGAGATTGGCCTCCACCTTTCTTTTCCTTTCACCTCTCTAGCTTATGCATGACAGAAAACATGACCCTTGACCTTCTGAGTTTGACTTATTTGCTTAACATAATGGTCTCTAAATCCATCTATTTTCCTGTAGATGACAATTTCATTTTTCCTTTATGACTGAATAAAACTCCACAAGATACATATATACATATATACATGTGTATATATAAACATTTTCTTTATCCATTCATCTGTTGATGGACACCTAGGCTGGTTTCATAGTTTAGCTACTGTAAATTTTCTGCTATAAATATGGGTATACATACATCACTGTAGAATGATGACTTCAATTTTTATTTTTCTATTAGTGAATTATAGTTGTGCATAATGATGGGATTTGTTGTCACATATTCCTAGATCCACACAATACAGCAATATAATTTGCTCAGTATCCCCCCACCCCAACCCTCTACCTCCCTGCTTCTGTCCCCCGATCCCTTGCCTCTCTCCTGGGTCCTATTATTTTTCCCTAAAAATCCCAAGTACAGTGTCATAATTCTTATTCCTATGAAGAACATTTTTTATATACATGACTATGGTATATATAGTGGCATACTTATAAATATAGGATAAATATCGAGGACATTTAGCTGGGTCATATGGTAGTACCACTTCCAGTCTTTTGAGGAACTTTCATACTGTCTTACATAATAGTTGTACTAATTAGCAATCTCACCATTAGTATAAAAGTGTTCCTTTTTCTCCACATCCTCTTCAACATTTATTGTGTTCTTGATGATTGCCATTCTGACAGATGTGACATGAAATCTCAGTAGAGTTTTGATTTGCATTTCCCTAATTGTTCATGATGAACATTTTTTCCTATATTTGTTGGCCACTTGATTTCGGTTTTTTGAGAAGTGTTTAACTCATTTGCCCATTTATTGAGTAATTTGGTTTTTTGGTATAAAATTTGAGTTCTTTATATATTCTAGATATTAATCCCCTGAGAATAGTAGCTAGGAAAGATTATCTCCCTTTCTGTAGGTTCTCTTCATATTGCTAATTTTTTCCTTTGTTTTACTGAAGCTTTTTAATTTGATGGTATCTCATTTATTAACTCTTGGCATCATTTCCTGAGCTTCAGGCATCCTAATGTCCTTGCTTGGGCCAATATGCTAGAGTGTTGACCCTATGTTCTCTTCAAGGAATTGCATATTTTCTGTTCTAATTGAGCCATTTTGAGTTGATATTTGTGCAGCATGAGATAAAAGCTTCATTTTTCTTCATACAACCAGTTTTCCTAGCACCACTTGTTAAAAAGATTATCTTTTCTATAATGTACATTTTTGGCAACCTTGTCAAGGATCAGATGACTGTAGGATGTGTGGGTTTGTCTGTGTCTTCTATTCTGTTCCCTTGGTGTATGTGTGGATTTTTATGCCAGTACCATGCAGTTTTTGTCACTATAGCTCTGTAGTATAATTTTTAGTCAAAGTATTGTTGATACCTCTAGCATTCCTTTTTTGGCTCAAAATTGCTTTGACTATTCAGGATTCTTAATTCTTCCAAATGAATTTTAATAATTTTCTAGTTTTGTAAAGAATGTCATTGGTATTTTAATGGGGGTTGCACCGAATCTATATATTGCTTTTGGTGGTATGGCCGTTGTAACAATATTAATTCTGCCTATACATAAAAATGGAAAGTCTTTCCATATTCTTGTGTCTAATTTTTTTCTTCGGTGTTCTATAATTTTCATGGTAGAGATCTTGCACCTCCTTAATTACATCTATTTGTAGGTATCTTATTTTCTTTGAGACTATTATAAATGGAATTGTTTTCTCAGCAGATTCATTATTGGTATGTAGAGAAGCTATTGATTTTTGTACATTGATTTTGTAACCTGTTTCTTTGCCAAATTTGTTTATTAGCTCCAGCAGTCTTTTGGTGGAACTTTTTGGTTCTTCAAGGTACAGAATAACATCTGCAAACAGTGACAATTTGACTTCTTTTCCTGTTTTTATCTCTTATTTCCTTCACTTATCCAATTGCTCTGGTTATAATTTCTATCACTATATTAAATAGGAATGGTGAGAGTAGACATCCTTGTCTTGTTCCAGATTTTATAGGCAATGTTTCCAGTCTTCCTTCATTTAATGTAATATTGGCTTTGAGTTTATTACATATGTATCCTTTATTATGTTGAGGTAGGTTCCTATTATTCCTAGTTTCTTCAGTGCTTTTATCCTGAATGGACACTGAATTTTGTCAAAGGTCTTCTCTGCATCTACTGAGATGACTAAGTGACTTTTGTCCTTAATTATATTTGTGATGAATTACATTTATTTATTTGCATATGTTAAACCATCCTTGCATCTCTGGAATACAATCAACTTGGTCATGATGTATAATCTCAATGTGTTGAACATAACTTGCTAATATTTTAAGTATTTTTGCAACTAAGTTCATCAGGGATATTGGTCAATTTTCTTTCCTTGATGTGTCCTAATCTGATTTGGTATAGGGATGATATTGGCATCAGTTCTTCTTTAAAGGTCTGAGAATCCATCTGGTCCTGGGATTTTCTTTGTTGAAAGACTGTTGTTGTTGGAAGGCTTTTTATTAGTGCTTCTATCTCGTTAGAAGTTATTGGTCTGCTTAGGTTTTATATGTCCTCTTGATTCAGTTTTGGCAGATGGTATTAGTCTACAAGTGTATCCATTTCTTCAAGGTTTTCCAATTTATTGAAGTATAAGTTTTCAAAATTATTCCCAATGATGCACTGTATTTCTTTGCTGTCTGTGGTGACTTCTCCCTTTTAATCTAATTTTATTAATTTGGGTCTTTTTTTTTCCTTTGGAGTAATCAGGAATAAGGGCTCAATCTTGTTTATCTTTTCAAGGAACTTACTTCACTGACACTTTATATATTTTTTTAATTCCCAAGGTAATTGAAATTATCTCCAATCTTATTTCTTTCCTTCTGGTTTTGGAATTGGCTTGCTTTTCAAGGGCCTTGAGATTCATTGTTAGGTTGTTTATTTGGGATCTTTGATTTTCTTATGCAGGCACTCATAGCTATAAACTTTCCTCTGAAAACTGCCTTTGTTGTGTTGCAGAGGTTCTAATATGTTTTATCATTGTTCTCATGTAAGAATTTTAAATTTCTCTTTATTTCTTCTATCACCCATTCGTAATTCAAAAGTTTATAGTTCAGTCTGTATGTGTTCTGTAGGGTTTTGCCATGTTGATTTCTATTTTTATTCCATTGTGATCTGATAAGATGAAGGGAATTGTGTTCATGTTTTGTATTTGCTCAGAATTGCTTTGTGGCCTAAAATATGGTCTATTTTGGAGAAGGTTCCATGAGCCACTGAGAAGTATATTTAGCTATTGGTTAAAAATTCTATAGATGTCTGTTATATCTATTTGATCTATATTTTTCAGTTCCAAAGAGGTTTTACTATGTCTGAATGTCCTATCTATTGGTGGGAGAGGTGTGTTGAAATCAGTGTTATTGTATACTGGGGTCTGAGACTTCAATTTGAATAGTGTCTCTTTCATATGATTGCATCCACATTTGGGACATATGTATTTATTGTTATATCTTCTTGTTGGATTTTTCCCTTTACCAATATGAAGTGACTTTGTCTCTTCTGATTAATTTTTTTAAAGACAGAGGTAGAGAAAGAGAGAGAAAGAGAATCAATTCTATTTGGTTTTTCATCTGGCCTTTGCCTCTCCAATGCTCAGTTATGTATGTGGTCCTAGGGTTTGAACCTGGGTCGTTGTGCATGCCAGGAAAGCACTGTAACTGCAGAGCCACTCCTCCAGCCCTCTTCTGATTAATTTTTGTTTGAAGTTTGCTTTGTCAGTTAGGAGAGTAGCTACTTCTGCTTGTTTTCAGGCTCCATTCACATTGTATATCAATTTCCATTCTTTCATTTTCAGCCTGCGACTGTCTTTGCCTGTAAGGTGAGTCTATTGCAAACAATATACTTAGGTCTTGTTTTTCAGTCCATTCTGGCAATCTATGTCTTTTTTTAAATTTTTTTATTTTTGAGCAAACTTACAAGATTTTAACAAGACAATATAAAATGTGTATAAGATGTGTATATATTCTG
>PVKS010039674.1:0-17161 GCA_004027875.1 Aplodontia rufa | reverse complement strand
AACCCCTGGCCTGACCTCCATTAGATGGTGTCCTGCTTCAGCTCCTCATCCAAGAGAACGTCCTTGATTCTCCACTGCCTGATCCTGTCCTGCAGCTTCTCTCTAACGCTGCCCTTGATGCGGGGTTTTTGAGACTAGGCCAGATTCTCTGCTCCCACTGGTGAATGGAGTCTGGGCCGACTACAGATTCCAGCAGCCAAAAGAGCCCACTTCTAGTGTTTGCTGCCATTCTCAGTTAAAACTGGGAATTCGGGCTGGCTGCAGGTGTCTGCAGCCGAAATAGTGTTAGCAGCTCCCCAGCTGAAAGCTGAGTGCCCCAGCTCTTGGTGTGGTAGAAATTCATCCTGGGAATTCGGCACCAATCTTCTGGGTTCTTGTCTCATGAATTTGAAGAATAAAATCCACGGACAACACAGAAGGGGGAGTAATAGGAGTAAGATTTATTTAGGAAGAAGAGAAGAGACTTCACAAGGCAGAGGGGCACCTGTTGTCCTTGACTCCCAGTATATCCAGAGTATATGTTCTGGGTGCTCCCTTTCATGTCAGACCTTCCCTACTGCAGAAGCAGTCCATGGAAAGTCTGAAAAAGGTGGGACCCTGGGAGTGACAATCATTTGATTGTCACAGGTTCACCCAGGGGCTATTTTCTTTGCTCAAACTACTCAAGGGAAAATAGGGAGAGAACACCACTATATGTTGATGTTTGGAGGAACTTGATCGAATGAATCTGGGTGACTTTGTTTGTAATGAAATTTATTTGGACTGATGTATAGTATAATTTTAGTATATACTATAATACATAAAGTATCTTATATATTTACTATTATTATTTATAACCTGTGATTTATTTATAGTTGAGGGCACCTTCATATAGGGGAAGATGGAATCTTATAAAGGTAATATATACTAAGACCATGATTGTTAGAGTTTGGGTTTGGAATGTCCCACAAAGTCTGGTGGGTTGAAGACATTGTCCCCAACGTGGCAGCGTTCAGAGGTGGGACTTTAGGAAGTGATAGATCATGATATCCAGCTCTGATCTCAACGATGCATTAATCTGTTGATGGGTTCATGATTGACTAGACTATTGGGAGAGGGTGGAAATGACAGGAGTTAGGGCCTAGTTGGAGGAAGTAGGTCACTGGGGGGTGTCCTGTTCTCCTTCCTCCTCCCTCTTTGGTTCTCAGCGGTCATGTGATGAGCTACTCTGCTCCATCATGCCCTCTCCCACATGATGCTATGCTTCAGTGCTCAGAGAAGTGCAGATAGCCAGCCACAGACTGAGACCTCTGAAACTGTGAGCCAAAATAAATCTTTTCTTCTCTAAGTTGATTTTCTCAAGTATTTTGTCACAGTGATGAAACTAACACAATGATGTACTGCCCACAAAACTTGTTTTGAGCTCAGCATCATTTACAGTTAGAATTTTTCTGGCTAATGGTCCTTGCATTATAAAATGGAATGATAAATAACACAAGCTATTACTTTTATAGAATCGCTGCTGTCATTCAGACTCACGAGTCCTATCACATAGTCATTTCACTTAATCCTCCCAATACCTACACATGACAATCATGACAATCTCTATTGCAAAGATAAGTAACTTGAGGCTCAGAGAAAGTAAATAACCTGATTAAGGTGAGATACTGATTAATAAAACATTTGGGTACTCTAGAGAGGTAGACCTCATTATTTACTGTGGTTCTGATGATATGATTTGTAGTATCACTAAATGGGAGCTTAATAAATGATCTTTGCCAGCTACATTAGAAGAGAGACAAACAAACAGGTCCACAGTGCTTCCCAATTTCCAGGATACTAATATCCTATGTAAAGGCATCTCCTGAAATTGTGTAATGTGGTGGACATGCCAGGGGACCTAACCCTCACTCACCTCCTCTTACAGTCCTCCAAAGGCTGATTGATGACCTTAGGGAAACCAAATTGGGATCAGAAGCTGTGATTTGGGTCTAGGTTCACAACTGACCTGAGTTCTGCCTTTTGAGTTCGGTTGCAGAACTTCCTGAGTGCTCTGGAGCCAACCTCTTCCCTGTCACTGCCTCTGGACCAGATGGTGTGAGATTCTTAGGTATTCCTTACCTAAGGGGCATCATGTATATTCATGTATATTCATGTATATTCATGTGTATTCATGTAAATTCATGTATATTCACCTGAAATGTCTGTTTGCTGTGTAAATTCCAGATTTTCATTAGAAAAGAGAAAATCAGCAAGAAAGAGCGCTTCTCAAGATTAGAGCTCATTCATTCATTCATTGAACTTCATTAATTGAGCACTTTTCTGGGTACTACAAATACAAAACAAAATAGCCCCTCTCCTCAAGGAGGTCACAGTCTGAGAAGGGAGATAGACATCATTAGGTGATTGTAAAGTAGTGTAAAATCAGTCAACTGCTAAAGAGGATGGTGGTACAAAGTGGGGAGAATGTGGGGTTTCCTACTTGTGTTTGGAATGGTTGGATCCCAACAGTGTGTGTTGGAAAGGCCTTTCTTAGTGTGGGCTTGCACTGTAACCCCAATCTTTACCCCAGTCAGCTTTCTCCCTGACCTAGGGTGGGGCATGACTCACCATGTGCTCTGCCTTTAATGGATTCCTTTGGTGGGGGTGCTGGCTAAGTGGGGTCACTTTGAGCCACAGCCTTGGTCAGAAATAAGAGAGTTCTTAGAAGGGGCCTCTCTGAGTCATTGTCAGGGCAGCAGGGCAGCCTTCCTGGACTCGGAGGGAGGGAAACAAGGCAGAAAGCAAGGGTTCCTCCGTGCTTTTAGTAAAAGCAATAACATTCTCCACTTACGGATGACTCAGACTCCCTTCGGCCAGCTCCTTCAACAGATGCAAGGGTACAGACAGTGCGCTGTGGTTTCATTAAAGATTTTGTTGGCTATCTAGTTCAAAGAGGAAAGCATCGCTCCTGCTATGAAGACGTACACATTCTCACTTTGGTGTCTTTTCCCATTTTTTTCTCCTGTTGACTCTGCATTTGAATCACCTGCCCTGGCTTCTTAGACCTCCGTGGGTCCCCAAGCAAGCTTCTATTCTTTCCCTTCCTCCTGGAATGTGCTTCTTCTTAAAACTGAAACCCAGGCCTGTGTGAAAGGTAGTTAATCTCATGTATTAGACCCAACAAAGGCTTAGTAACAAATAATCTAGGGCAATCATAGATATGTAGTGGGGAGGATAGGGCAGGTGAGGGGGATAGGATAGGTAGGGAAGGGGAGAGGGAGAGAGAATAGGGAGGGATCTAGGGGGTAACTCTGGTTTAAGAGTATATGCATATCATATTGTTACTTTAAATGCATTTATGATTGTACAATAACTCGATTCCTTAATAAAAATATTTTAAAAAATTCCCCCCAAACTGATACCTGTTGAACTTCTACTTAAATTTGGAAGTTCATTGCCAAAATGTGAATTCATCTGTGCTGCTCTTCCTGATCTGAAAATTTCCCACCCTGAGCTTAAGAAGTTTTCTCATTGTAGAAAAATTTACATAAAAATTTCCATTTTAACCATTTTAAGGGTACAGTTCAGTGGTATTGAGCATATTCATAAAGTGCAACCATCACCATCATCCATCTCCAGACATTTTAATTTACAAAGCTGAAGCTCAGCACCCATGAAATACTAACTCTCCGTTTTCCCTAACCCCTAGTTCCATTACACCTTCAGTTTTTATGAATTGTACTACTCTAAGCAGAATTGGACAGTATTTTTGTTTGATGACTGGTTTATTTCACTTAGCTTAATGTCCTCAAGATTCATCAAACTACAGCATGTTTCAAAATTGCTTTCCTTTTTAAGGCTGAATAATATTCTACTGTGTGGACACACCACAATTTGTTTATTTATTCATTTTTTGATGGACCCTTGGGTTGCTTCTACTTTTTGGTTTATGCGAGTGATAGTAATATTGAACTCAAATATGCACTGTGTCGTTTGAGAGATATGTTTTCTCTTAAAATTTTTTTCCTCCCAGTCAACCAGAGTTCAAACTCCAGGCTTGAGTAGGGAGGGAAATCTCTCCAGGGTCAGGAGAGATTTGCTGTTTGGGGACCGCTCACTCCCTTGCATGGTAAAACCAGAAGCCCCCCAGATGGTCCTCTGTCGTTGACCATAGCTGCTTTTGCATTGGGGAAGCTAGACTCAGTGGTGCTCCTTTGTGATTGGAAGTGGCTCATTATGGCACTTGAATGCATTGGCAAAAATAGTTATAGCACAATTTGGAGAGCCCTCTGGAATGGTCCATGGTAGAATTCAACCTCTGCATTGAAATGGGATGAGCACAAATGAGGTGGATTCTGAGAGAAAGCAGATGGCGCAGTAATGGTAAGAATGTCTCTCTCAAGAAACCTAAACCCAGAATCTGATTTGGATTTTCTGATATGGTTATGCTTTTTCCTTTAGACATACCTCAGCTACTCTTTTGTCCACTTACCAAATTTTTATTACCAATCTATTGTATGCTGTACAAGATGTTGTGACAGATATTTAAAAATGCAATGACTCCATCTCTCATGGCTTATTTTATCTAGAAACAATAAAATAATAATCATGAGTGCAATGCAGCACATGGAGAAAAATGGTGAACAAGGCAGATGTGACTGAGTCCAAGCTGTCCAGGGTCAATGGCATGGCATACTGAGACAGGTGAAGTTTTTGGTTCACATGCAATCCAGGATGGCAGCTTGAAGGAGGGAGTGTGCTTGGGTTGGATTCTGAGTAATGCCTCACTAAGAGTCTGCACCAGAATATTTCTTTTCTTTTTTTTTTTTTTTCAGGGCTGAGGACTAGAATATTTCTTTGTTAAATATACTTTAAAGAGTTCTTAGCTAGGAAAAGAAAATAAAAATGATGATCTTCAACTCAACAAAGCAGTTGCTGCCACAACTGGGGTGCGAGAGTTAACATTCAACATTTTGACTTTAAATTTTTTATATTTTTGGAGTCCTTTTAGATTTAGGGTCTGATTTTCCAGGAATGGTCATAGCGTACAGGAACTAAGTTACAAAATTGCAATGTGGTTGAGAAGAAACAGTTATAGGAAAAGGCTTGCAACACTTGTTCTTTTGTTCTTCAAATTTATATCAAAGTGTTTCTTTTCACCAGAGTCTCATCTTTGAACCTTAACCCACTAATCATAAGGGAATTTAAGAAATAATGAGGCTGGTGCTACAGCAAAGATGTGACTGGAGAGGTTGCATTTAAGGGCTAACCTTTTCTAAAAGGATAGGAGAATCTAGGAAAACACATAACATGTACCTTATAGGGAGAAGGGGTGGCAGTCTCCTTGGAGGATGTTCAGCTAAGGATACCAGAGGAGTGGAAAGGATTTGAGATGGGTTTGCTTACATGATGCCCACTGGCGTAATTTAAATAAAAAGCAAGAGAACTCTTGGACCACATTTCTCTTTCATGAAACAAGGAAACTGTTTTATGGAATAGTCTGGAAGTTCAGAGCAGCTGAAGTAACAGCTCAGATGTGGGGAGGGATCATCTGGCTGATTGTTGGGAGTTTAGAAACATACCAAGGCTTGAGTGGATCATAAAGGGTGAGAGGGACCATGTCTCTACCTCTAAACATATCTCTCGTCTTCGCCACAATGTCACAATGCTCAGCTTAGTTCTTCACACACAGCAGGCAGTCAATTTCTGTTGAAGAAATTAATTTATCCCCTTATTCATTAATTCCACAAGTATTTATTGAGTACTGCCAAGGTTGAAGGCAGGTAATCTTCTAAGCTCTGGGAATATAGATACCAATGCACATATAAACCATAGTTATACAGTTAATGATAATTAAATATAAACTACATAAAGCCCTGTGTATGTGGTTACGTATAGTAGTATATATACCACTATATTTGGGCAGGAAAGAATTTATTGGTTCAAAGTGCATGTTTGCTTTCTCTTTCTTTCTACTCCCTCTCTTAGAAGGAAAAAGAATCCTTTCTATATAGATAATATAATCTCTCCTCCCTTTCACCAATTCATGGTGAAAGTTAGCAACCAACCAACCAACCAATCAATCAGATGGTTATATGGTCTAGAGAAAAGTAAATTGTGTTAGATTTTATGGGTGGGGCTGCTGTAATTGTAATAGAGAAGTACATGCTGAGTGGCTTAAAGAATAAAATTCAGTGTCTCACAGTCGTGGAGGCTGCAAGTTCAAGTCCCAGGTGTCAGCAGGGCCATGGTCCCTCTAAAGGTTTTGGGGACAATCTGCTCCAGTCTGCTTTCCTAGCTTCTGCCTGTTCCTTGGCTAGCCTCCTCCCTGTGTCTCCACCTCTGAGTCCAAATTTCTCCCTTCTATAAGGACATCAGTTATGTTGGGTTGAGTTGCCTTCTAATGACCTCATCTTAATTTGGTCATCTGCAAAGACCCTATTTCCAAAGTCTTGTTTATAGGCATTGGGGAAGGGGTAGGATTTCATTGTCATTTTGGGAAGACACAGTTCAGCTCATAAAAAGGGTCAGTGGAGCTGCTATTTTGTAGGGGTGGTCAGGTGAGGCCTGAGAAAGTGCCATTTGACCATAGATCTGAGGAAATTGGGGAAGTGAGCCATGAGGATATCTGGGAGAGGAACTTCCAGGCAGAGTGGGAGAATGTTCTTCATGTTCCAGGAACAATAAAGAGGCCCATGTAGCTGGAGCCAGGTGGGTGAGAGAGAGACAGAGGTAAAAGATGGAGCCCAAAAGATTATGTGTTTTCAATTCTAGTGAGATTGATATACAGGATGGTATTTTAAAATGGGTTTGCACAGTGGTTTTTTTTGAGAGGAACTTTCATGGCTCGATTGTGAATGGACTGAACTGGGCAACAGTGGAAACTGGGAGGCCATTGCAGGTGGCCTGGGTCAGAGCTGGACAGGTAATGAGAACAGGCTGGAGTCAGGACGCATCTTCAAGGAGGAGGCAACAGGATGGTTGCATGAATCAGATATGGGATGTGAGGGCAAGAGATTCAAGAAAGATGTTAAGGTGTTTGGCTTCTGCACTTGAAAGGATGTGTTTGTCATTTATTGAAATAGGAAAAATATATTTTGCTGGGAGAATAAAAAAGAGCTGGATTTAAGATAATGTAGTATCAGATGATTTTTGGCATCCAAGCAGAGATAGCAAGTTGGTGGGTGGAGATAAGAATCTAGAGTTCAGAAAGTCATCAGGTGTATATGGTATATGATGTCACGGTTTGGCATTAAATCCCCAATGGAATGAGTAGAGCTAGAGAAGAGAAAAAGTTCCAGGATGCATTCTTGGGGCATTTAGAGGCTGGAGAGGCAATTCAGAGCAAGCAAAAGAGATTAAGACTGTGTGGCCATTGGGGTAGGGAGAGAATAAAGAAGAGAGTAAATTCCATGAAGGTGAGTACAGAGTGTTTGGAGATAGGGTAAGGTAATATATATAAGAAAGACAAAGACTGGGGACTGATTATGGAATTTGGCAGTATCCAAGTCACTGATGACTTTGATAATAGCATTTTCAGGGAGCAAATGGGAGGAAGATCAGATTATATAATAGGCTCAAGAGGGTCTGGGAAAGAGATTGTCTATGTTCAGCATCTCTTCAAGAACTCCTTCAAGAACTTATCTTTAAAGGAAAACCAAGAAAGTTAAGTCATTAAAGACATGTATTGGGTCAGGGTGAATTCTTTTCAAAAAAGGGCTGCCTGGCATGCATGAGTATTTGGGTTCAAACCACAGCACAACATACACAACGTAGTGTTGGAGAAACAGAGGCCAGATGAAAAAATAAATAAAGTTGATTCTCTCTTTAAAAAATGGATAATAATACATATATCATTTTATATTCTGATGGAGATAATACAGTAGAGAGGGAAATTAATGATGGAGAGAGAACAGAATTGTTAAAGTGATTGCTTTGAATAGGTGAGAAGTTATGGATCAAATAGAAAGATTTGCTTTGAGGGAAACAGAAAATCTATTAAAAACAGGCAGGCAAAGAAGGAAGTTTAAATGAGTGCAGACAAAGATAGTTTACGATGGGGTAATAGAGAATATGGAAGGCTTTCTGATGTTGTGTCTTCTGCTTTTTCAGAAATATTAGAAGCAAGGGCATTAGTGGAGAATGGAAGGGAATGTTTAGGATCTGAAGACAGAGGTGATGTTGAACAGTCCCTTATGTACATAGAGGAACAACTGCATTAAAGACACAGAATGGCTGAGCATCTCCAAGCAACCTGGTTAAAATTGGTGGTCATTAATTGCAAGATACTCTTGTTGGCATGAGTAAGTGCTTTTCTGCAGCCATTCTGAGCTGCACAGGTTCTGGTTCAGAGAAAGGCAAAAGGAGCAGTCCAAGGAGATGGGAGAAGGAAGGGAGTTGAAGAACATGAAAATATGACTGTAAAGATGGGCTATGGGATTTCAGCTTGGTGAGAGGGAAGTCAAGATCAGAGAGATGAGCAAGAGCTTTTTGGATGAGTGCACTGAGACCCTGGAGGGGATGAAGGAGCATTGAAGTTGAGGGTAATTTAAAAGAACGAGCTAGGAAAGTAGGGGAGAGTCATGAGACAGTTATTAGACACAGATATTTGGGATTGTGGAGTAGCAGGTGTAGTTATTGGTAAAAGTCAGTGTTATGATTTGAGTGTGAGATGTCTCCCCCAAATCTTGCATGTGACAATGCAGTAAGGTTGAGGTGAAATGATTGGGTTATAAGAGCCTTAAATCAATCGGTGAGTTAATCCCCTGAGAGGGAGTAACTGGTAACTGTAAACTGGTAGGATGTGGCTGGAGACGGTGCGTCATTGGGAGGCGTGCCTTTGGGCTATAGATTTTGTATTTGGAGTGGAGTCTCTCTTTGCTTCCTATGCCTTGACACACTTCCTGCTACCACACTCTTCTGCCAGGACGCTCAGCCTCACCTACAGTCCCAAGGAATGGAGTTGGCCTTTCATGGACTGCGACCTCTGAAACTCTGAGCCCCCAAATAAACTCTTCCTCCTGAAAGTGTTCTTGTCAGGTCTTTCAGTCACAGCAATGAAAAAGCTGACTAAAACATGAAGGTCTAGGGCTTGACTACAAAATGGATGGCTGAGAGAAGGCAGAGGATAATACAGTTGGAGGATAAGGTCCTGGGAGACCAGGATTTTGAAGGATCAGTGACTTGATACTAAAATAACTGGAAATTAAGAGTAATATTCGAAAGAACTAAGGACCAATCCTTCAAGGGCTAAAGGAAGTCTGAGGAAATCTATGGACGATGCACACATGGAAGGGGCCATTGGTGAAAGGCTGCTGTGTGAGCTTTGTGGTTGAGCATGTTCTGGAGAGGAAAGGAACAGTCATGAGGAGCAGGGAGGACATGACCCCATGTTTGGCTTGGTGGACTGAGGATTGTGAGGGAGAAAGTGGTCAGTCCTTCAGATGTTTGTAAGGAGGTCTGTATTCTCAGAGATGAGCCAGGTTTTGGTTAGAGCAAGGTAATGGGAACGTTCAGAGAAGGGTTCAGCATACAGGGAGGCTGCTTATGTTGGATAAATTTAGGGAGGTGAGGAAGTATGAGAGGTTCAGATTTTCAGGATGACACAGGATGGCTGGTGAATCTTGGGCTTCTGAAAGTAACTGTCATCCTCAGGGATGCAGGCCATCATGGCTTCTGTGGAAGTCTATAGTAGTGAAGCCTCTAGAATGGTATGGGCCACTCTAATGTCAGGAGCACTTGGGGCCCTGGTGTCCTGTCTTCACTCCGAGTCTGATATTTTTGCAGCCAGGACAGGCACGTCTGGGATTCTTAAGAGCTTCATGTGCATCTGTTTCTGGTTTCATTAGGACCATCAAGGGATGTTGCCAGCACATGCAGATATGCATGAATCATTCTCAGAAAGGAGAGAAGCCTCTTTTCTGGAGGCTGGTGTACAGTGAGGTTCACCTGAGGTCCACTGAAAAGGAGCAATGAGTGGCTAGCTCAGGAGCTCAATTTGTAGGTGCTGCATGTAAGCCTGATGCTTAGTTATTACCAGCTGTGAACTGGGCTTTGGAATTCTATTCAGTTATCTGTGTAGATTCTAATTGTCCAAATGAATTCACAATTTTGTTTCACTGTGGAAAGATAAAAAAGAGCACTTCTCCCTAATGATAAACAGAAAGAATGTTTTCTCAGCTGAATAAAAAGTTAAACTGCTATTAACAATGTTTTGTCTGAAATTCTTTGATAGAAGAAACTTTGGTTCTTACCATTTATAGTTATGTGAAAAAGGTAGAGTTTGGGGTCAGTATAGTTTATGGTAGAGGTTTCAATACATATGTGATTGCATTAAAAACAACAAAAGAATCAAGTTCTGTTCCATAGAAGGATGGGGATACCTTTCCAAGGTTTTGTTGTTGTTGTTATTTTAAATGACTTTAAAGAAGAGAATTACTACTTAATTTTAGCAAAAGGAAGGGATTAGGAGAAAATCATGTTTGAAATCTGTTTTTTAGGGTGGGAAGCTTTTAGACAGGTACCTGGTGTCCTATGGGGAAAATAATGAATAGTAGAATTTTAATGGAGACCTAGAGACCGAAAGTGTCTAGTTTTGTTAACGTATGCCTAAATTTTGTAAATGTAATAATGTAAATTAAAAACAGTATAATTTGGGGGCTGGATCAGTGGCTCAACTGTTACAACACTTGCCTTGCATATGCAAGTACGTGGGTTCAAACCCCAGTACCATATGCACAATAAAGTGTCTGAGCAATGAAAGTCCATGAAAAACTAAATAAAAATTGATTTTCTCTCCTCTCTCTCTCTCACTGTCCCTCTGTCTTTAAAAAAAACAGTGTAATTTTATTTCTTTGTTAATAAAAAAGCAATATGCTGACAGCTTTCCAACAAAATCACAGCTCTACCTGACTTGGACAAGTTGTCTGTTTCCTAACACAAATGCAGAGAAATGCTGGATAAATTATTACTAATGATACTTGGTGATTACTTACTTAAGTTAGAAGAAGAAGAGGAAATCACAAGGTGACAGAAATTAAGAGTTAAATCTAGGCAGGACAGGAAATGGGACCCTGGAGCTGCTTCTGCCCTTTGTGTGTGTGAGAGCCACACAGAGGCCCCAGGGCTGGGGGCTGCAGGGTGAGTCTCCAGGGTGGACTGGAGAGAGGGGCTTGAGCCTCCTAAGAACAGCAAAGTCTGGGGCCTCCAATAGCTGCTTCTTCATAAAATCCACTCTTCTGCTAATAAGATGGAAGTAGCAAGGGAGCTGGACCCTTGGATGGAGAACCAAAAAGACAACGTCCCAGGCCTGTGCCCCAAATTTGAGCCATCTCCTTGGTATGAGAATACTAGGCAAAGAAAATTGACATGAAAAACTACTAGAAAGAATAAAAGCACTGGATCTACAGTGTAAATAAAGCCATTGCTTTCTATAGGGGTCAATTAACTCAAGGAGCAAAGGAGAAGAAAAGCTAGGGTGGCAATCTTGGGAGGGGCGGTTGCTTAAAACAACACTTTAAAAAATCCATGCTGACTCCCTAGATTATGTCACTTAGTATTATTTAAATTTCCCCTTTGTACTATTGATTTCTATCTGCAGTCTGAATTCGGGTCTTAATTCCAGATGATTTTTAATTCCATATTACTTTCAAGACAACTCCACCAGGGAGTCTATTAAGCATATCAAACGTGCATGTTAGAGCAAAATCCATGTTCATCACAGCTCAATTTACAATAGCTAAATTATGGAACCAACCCAGAAGCCCCTCACTGGGTGAATGGATCCAAAAATTGTGATATATATATATATACATATATATATATATGTATGTGTGTGTGTGTGTGTATATATATATATACACACATGTGTATACACAGACACACACACACACACACACACACACACACACACCATGGAGTTCTACTCAGCAATTAGGAGCAATGGTATTGCAGCCTTTGAAGGTAAATGGATGGCAATGGCAGAAATCATGTTGAGCAAAGTTAGCCAAACCCAGAGAGTCAAGGGTGGAATGTCTTCATTCATCTGTGGAGGCTGGAGCTAGACCCAGGCCCGTATGTAATACCTCATGTATTAGACCCAGCAAAGGTGTAGTAACAGATAACCTAGGGCATTCATAGATATGTATCAGGAAGGAGGGGGGAGAGAACAGAGGGATAAGTGTGGGATAATAGGGTGAGGTCTAGGGGGTAAATTTAATTTAAGAATATATATATCATATTATACTTTGGATGCATTTCTGAATGTACAATAACTAAATTTCTTAATAAAAATTAAAAACACGTGCATGTTAGCTGGTCTCCAGGGTGGCTCTCAAAAGCCTTTGGCTCCTGGTGTTCACACCTTCCGTGCTGGGTCAGGGTTTGTCTGTGATTGACAGAGTATAGCAGAAGAGATATGAAGCCCTTTCTGAGGTTATTCAGTCACCCTTGATCTTGTTCCCAGATTGTTTCTTTGGGGAGTGTGAGCTACTATGTAGAAGCCCCCTGTGGAGGAGAACTGAGGCCTTAAGTCAGCATCCAGGGTGAACATGGTGGACATGTGACCTTGGAAGTAGATCCTCCAGTGCTGATTACACTTTCAGATCCTTGAAGCCCTGGTGCAGCTTAACTCTCTTCTCAGAACTACCTGCGGCAGATTTCAGGTAAACTGAGATTAGATTTCTGGCCTGAAACATCATGATAAAATAAATATTTATTGTTTCGTCTGCCACATTTTGGAGGTAATTTGTTTTGCTGCAATGGATAACTCATATAATATGTGGAAAAACATTCTTCCGATTCTTCTGCAAACTCTCTCCCCCTGTATTTTAGTCAGTGTTGTGTCTCTGTGACCAAAATACCTGGTAAGAACAGCTTAGAGAATAAAAGGTTTATGTTCGGCTTATGCATGGCCAATTCCAATGCTCTGGGCTCAAGATGGGGCAGAGCAGCATGGCTGAAGGGCATCGCAGAGGAAAGAAGTCCACTTTAGTATGGTCAGGAAGCAGAGACAGACAGGGAGATGCACCCTTCCAGGCAAACCCCTGTTGATTCACCTCCTCCAACCATGCCCTGCCTGCCTACAGTTCCCACCCAGTTAGTTCATTCAAACCAGGATGGAAGAATTAGGTCACATCTCTCATAAACCAATTATTTCACCTCTGAACATTCCTGCAGAAATAGGAGATTTTGGGAGATACCTCATAGCCAAACCATAATACTGTGCACTTTTCTTTTTTCTATAAATGGTCACTCCATCTTCTCAACAACTCAGGCCAGAAACTTTGGAGTCACCTCTGAATGATGAGACAGGTCATCTTTGGTTTATATGTCCCACACCCACCTTTTCAGCCAGTCCCCAAAGGGTTGACTTTTAGGATATATCCAGATTCTGAGTACTTCTCACTACCCCACAATTCTTCCCTTGGTTCAAGTCACTATCATCTCTTGACTGGGTTATTGTAACAGCTCTTTTTGGTTTCTATAATTCTGATTTTCCCCTGTTTCAGTGTTTTCTCAATAAAGCAGCCAGAGTTATCTTTTTAATGATGTGAATCAGATCATGACACCCCTCAATGGAGCCCTTGAAAGTCTTCGAATATCTCTTAAGACAAAAGCCAAGGGTCTTACAGGGGCTCTCATGCCCTTCAGCAATTTTTCCTCCAGTCATGTCGGTATCGTTGTTGCTACAACAGGCCAGGCAGGGTGCTGTCTTAGGGCTTTTACATTCATGCTCCTGCTAGGAGTATTCTTCTCCTAGATAATAGCAGAGCTCAATCCCTTGCTACCCACCTTAGTTAGATTTCTCTCATGATTATACCTATTTAAAACTTCAGCTTCCCCCTTCCCTCAGCTATTTTGTCTGTCTCCTTCCACTGGGTTCCAAGGCCCATGAAGGCAGGAACTTATCTGTTCTGTTCACTGCTGCATTTCTTTCCAAGAGTAATGTCTGGTACGTAGTAGACAGTCCCTCAGATACAGTCATGTGTTGCCTTATGGCAGAGATATATTTAGAGAATTGTGGTATCAGATGATCTAATCATTATATTAAATCATTATATTAAATCATTATATTAAACCATCATACAAACATAGCTGGAGCAGCCTCCTACACACCTGGTCTATATATATATATATATATATATATATATATATATATATATATGCAGTAACCCCCCCACCACACAGATACATATATATATATGTATATATATGTATCTGTGTGGTACATATATATATATGTATACATATATATATATGTATCTGTGTGGTGGGGGGGTACTGCATACTAGGCAAGTTCACTATCACTGGGCCACAACCCCAGCCCTAGCATATTATTTTATAGTAAACTTATTTGTGTAAATAGAAGGAGTATACACTCTACAATAACCATAAAAAGTATAGTAAAAACATAAACCAGTAATATTTATTATCATTATTAAGCTTTATGTAGTGTATATAATTGTATGTGCCATAAGTTTTTATGACTGGCAGTGTAGTAGGGTTCTTTATATCAGCATCACCACAAACACACAAACATGTGAGACATGCATTGTACTAAGACTGTTTCATGTTACTAGGTGAGAGGAAATTATCAGCTCTATTATAACCTTCTGGGACCACTGTCATGAATGCAGCTTGTCCTTCACTGATATGTCATTACAATGTGTGGGATTGTAGTTTTTGAAAAAGCAAATGTTATAAACAGCACAAGTCATGTCATGATATTTAGAAAAATGAAAAATTTAATGGAGACTATAAAATAAGTATATTTAAATTATTAAAAGTGAAAGGAGTAAAAATCAATTAAGTTTAAAATATAATGAAATTGAATTTTAAGAAATTAAAAATAAAAAAACCCAACTGTACCAATAACAAAGATAACACTGCAATATCTGAAGAACTTGGACAAATTTGAAATAAAAAATGAAATAAAATACAAAAAAAGAAATAAAAAATATTGTAACTGAAATCCACAAACAAGGTATCAGTAAAATTCAGCTCAATTTGGAGGACAGTGTGAGAGCATTGCAGAGCTATGAAGAGATTCCAGTTATGAAAAAGAAGTTAAAAGACTTAGAGTATGAAGGCGTGGAATTCCAAAAGGAAAAAATAGTGGCATTGAAGGAAAGACAGTATTAAAGAGAAGACAGAGGGAACTTTCTATATTTGATAATAACACATAAATTTTTGGATTGAAATGCTATGCAGAGTTCCAAACAAGATTTAAAAAAAATTGATCTCTACCTTGTCACATCTGGGGAAAATTGTCAAACACTGAAGACCGATAAAAGAAAAAAAATTAAAAACCAGTAAGATTGAAAGGTAGAATACATATCTACAAAAGAACACCTACTGAACAGTTAGTGAACTTTCATGAGTAGTATATCAGAATACATTGCAATTATGCCTTCAAAATAGTCAGGAGAACAACTATCACCCTAGAATTCTATACCCAGCTAAACTTATTATTCAATAGGGAGGACAAAATATGAACATTTTTTTCCAAAGAACCATCACTGAAACAGGAAACTCAGGAGGAAATCAAACAGACACGAATTTAAGTTATTATATGAAAAAATTGGTGAATGCACTGTTATCTTTAAATGAACAATGATGTATCAACAAGGTACTAACTTTTAGCAGAGGGTTAAAAACAAGGAGAAACACAGTTGAATGCCAATGCCGCATACACAGTTTCCTCCCTCTGACCCAGTCTGAAAGAAGACTTTTGTAAAAGGTCCAGTCCCTTTTGTGCTTCCATGTCAACAGTGTGTAATTGAGTGAGTGTGTGCAGAGATGAGCAGGTACACACATGAGTGCACACAGATGAACTCAACAGAGACCAGATTTTGTGCTTGCAAAACTGACAGTTGCTGTGACTTCATGGTGGCTCCCAGGGAGTGTCTGATTTGACCTGCTTGGATGGTATGCATTCAGAAGTATTGCAAGCCTGAGGATCCTGGGGGAGCACCCCATCGAGATGACATGCACCATGGCCAGTGTTGTCATAGCCAAGGCCTTCTTACGGAAAGAGTATGTCCTAGGCAGCTCGAACAAAACCTCTGGCTCGGTCTGCAATCTCTTTCTGCCTTAATCAAGTTAGAAGTTCTAGAAGCTGGTTTGGAACCACACAACTGTGGCTACACTTGTTGGAAGTCAAGTGTACGATGCTATCCTCCCAGAAGTGGCACCAGCAACCCCATGCACCTCTGAGGCATTCTAAGGAATTGGAATCATAAGCCCCATTCAAAGGAAGTTCTAAAGCTAATCTTACTGGAATTTTCCACGTTCAAATGATAGTTCTGCCTGGCATTTGCTGGATGTCCCAGGATCTGTGTTTGTAACAATGATGGCTTTATGATGGACAAACAATGGAATAGACTTCTGCATGGGTGGGGGAGAATGGGTTTTAAGTTTTGTCATCTTGGTATAAACTTTGTTTTCTGATGAAAAAGCTACTTCATTGGTCATTTCTAGAAATCCAAGTTTTCTGGATATTATAGAACTGCTGAATATGGATATAATTGTATACATTTTAGAGTTTTTTATTTGGGGGTAAGAGTTTTTTTTTTAAATTTAAAGGAGATATTTTCCTATTTAGACTTCAGAGCTATCTTGGTGTCTACAAATAAACCTGACCACCTTTCAGCAGCTTCACAGATTGGTGTTCAAAATGTCTCTGATCTTTAAGCTAAATGTGATATTATTCCACAGGAAAAAATGTGGTTGTTTTCCCCTTTTTAACTTCTGACAAATTCTATCCAGTGTTTAAAAAGTCTAGAAAAAAAGATGTAGCAATTTCAATACATGGGGAAATCATGGCAAAAGAACTAAAATCACTTGAAAATTAAAAAAAGAGAAACAAGGATAAATTGATCTAATGTTAGTAAGTTATCCTTACTAAAACAGAAGATAGGAGAAGGGGATCAGAATTGAACTTTTGTACAAAAGAGATTTTGATTGTTTTTAATTTTAATCTCAAGTATGCATCTTAGATATTTAAACGATTAAATTGGGGTGTATAATTTTCAAATTTATAGAAGGGAAAAGAGGAGTAAGGAAAACAATTTACTTAATAAATGAGAGAAGAAAAAAAAGAAAAAGCATGATAATAGAAAATCAAAACAGTATGATAGAAGTAATATTAAATTATTTCTGATGGTGTTTCATAGGACAGGTAATTAATCAGTTTAAACTA